>QANZ01056060.1:88892-137495 GCA_003254925.1 Chamaecrista fasciculata | reverse complement strand
TTTGTAGAGCAACTCTAGTGTTCAATAATAGAAAGTACAACCTGGCACACACGAATAATGTGTATTTCACCTGCTAACAACACATCACCTACTCCGACACTTCAAACCTTCTAAACCTGCAACTAAAAATAAATAAAAGGAAGGAGGTGAGTTTTACAACTCAGTGAGAGGTTAGCCCATCCCACTCTTGGTGTTGGACACCACCACGCTGAGAAAGGGATCACCAACTTAAACCAACAATTATAACAATGTAGAATATATATTAGTGTAAATCGAAATACAAACTATTCAACATGAATAATAATCTATACGCACAAGGGTATAAAGTCAAAGGCAACACCATGGAAGACAATTTGTAAACTTTAAATGAGAGTAAAAGAAGGTAAGAATATCTAGAAACTGATGAAGTAATTAATTTATCGAAACTCTGGATAACAATGAATTTTGTGTCTTCAACTGTGGTAATCAGTGATGAGTTTGATTATTTACAGTCCTCCTCCTATCGGTAAAAGATGCAAAAGTCACAGTCCGAAAGTATTAGTAATTATCCCATTAAATTACTAATTGTAGAGTTATTTTGGAGACAAAGTATTTTGATTTATATATATGATGATAAATAATTGAGTAAACTAACTTTCCGGTCCCTGAATTTTGGACACTCTGACTGATAGGTCCCTGAATTTTGCAAAGTGTAGAAGCCGGTCCCCGAATTTTCAAAACGCTATACTAATAGGTCCCTCCGTCATATTGCCGTTACAAAAAAGCTGACGTGTACATAACGGACGCTGATGTGTCCCGTCATGTCCACGTCAGCACCCGGTACCTTAAAAAAAATCTGCCACGTCATTAAAAAAGACACATCAGCATTTTTTCATTGCACTTATAGGTCCCTGACCATTTTTATTTCATTATTCTCAATTCCCCCTCTTTTTCATCATCTTCATTCATTTTAGTCCCAAATCCTCAAAATAAAATTGTACAGTGTCTCAAAACTCTTTCAAACATTCCAATTTAGTCCCTAAAAATATTTAAAACCATAAACCCTAAAAAAAAGTTTGAGTTGAACAATTAGGTCCTTGACCCATTATTCTCAATTATTCTCAATTCCTCCTTTTTTTCATTATCTTCATTCATTTTAGTCCCAAATCCTCAAAATAAAATTGTAAAGTGTCCTAAAACTTTTTCAAACATTCCAATTTAGTCCTTAAAAATATTAAAAACCCTAAACCCCAAACCTTAAATCCTAAACCCTAAAGAAAAGTCTGAGTTGAACAATTAGGTCCTAAACCCTANCTGAACAACGAACCAATTAGAACGCAATGACGGCGGAACAGTGATGGAGCATACTGCATATCAAAATACAGTGACGGCGCTCTTGGAACAATGCCGATAAAAGAGTCAAAATCGGACCGGAACGAGCCGAGGGAGGGAGGAGGCTGCTGATGAGAACGCCCATGGTGCCGATTAGGATGTCTCGGAGCCAAGCAGTTGCGTAGATCTCGATCATCATGGCCGAATCTGGGGCGTTGAGGAAGTCGTCGTCGAAGTGGAAGACGAATTTCTCGTTCCATGTCGGATTGGTGTCACCGTCTTTGTCAATCTGGGTGCTCAATTTGCGGTCAGGATGAATCACACCTACTGCATTTGGAAACAGGGGCGAGATCTTGTGCCGATATGAGAGATTGTAGTTTTCCACCACATTTATGTGTTTTCCAATTTTTATCACCAGATTTATGTGTTTTCCATGTTCCTACTTCCTAGTTGTTCTATCAATTCCTGGAGAGAGATTGAAGTTTCATAGTTGTGTTGAAGGTTTTATGGATAGATTTGATAAAAACAATTCAGTTTGTGGGATAGATTGTAATTAAAATGGGACCTAAATGAAGATATCTTGTGAAATATTTTTAAGGACTAAATTGGAATGTTTGAAAGAGTTTTGGGACACTTTACAATTTTATTTTGAGGATTTGGGACTAAAATGAATGAAGATAATGAAAAAAAGGAGGAATTGAGAATAATGGGTCAAGACCTAATTGTTCAACTCAAACTTTTTTTTGGGGTTTAGGGTTTAGGGTTTAGAATTTGGGGTTTATGGTTTTAAATATTTTAAGGGACTAAATTGGAATGTTTGAAAGAGTTTTGAGACACTTTACAATTTTATTTTGAGGATTTGGGACTAAAATGAATGAAGATGATGAAAAAGAGGGGGAATTGATAATAATGAAATAAAAATGGTCAGAGACCTATAAGTGCAATGAAAAAATGCTAATGTGTCTTTTTTTAATGACGTGGCAGATTTTTTTTAAGGTACCGGGTGCTGACGTGGACATAACGGGACACATCAGCGTCCGTTATGTACACGTCAGCTTTTTTGTAACGGCAATATGACGGAGGGACCTATTAGTATAGCGTTTTGAAAATTCGGGGAACGGCTTGTACACTTTGCAAAATTCAAGGACCTATCAGTCAAAGTGTCCAAAATTCAGGGACCGGAAAGTTAATTTACTCATAAATAATCAGCACAAAGGTTTTTAAGAATATAAGTCGGTTTTTGAATATTTGTTTAGAAAAATAAAACTTTAAGGAAAGTAACAAAAATCATGAGTTGATACAATAAAGTTTAAGTATGGATAACAAATTATGAAAGTTTATTTTAAAATATACTTCAAGATTTAAAAGTTTGTATAAGAGTACCAGTTAAGTTGTTCGAAGTCTAACATTCCGCAAGAGTTTCATCATTTGAAATTTTGTGGAGTACTAAATGAAATGAGGAGTAATGGAAGATTTAAAACCATATGAAACTATCATGTCATCAAAATATCGGTCTTGCTTCGATATACTTTCAGAAATAGTAGGAGTCGAGTTTTAGAAAAAGTTATAATTCGATAACAACATTTCAGTGAAAATGAATGATTTTCTTGAAAACACTGATTTTAAAATGAAAGCTTATTTTGTTCAAGAGGAAAGAAGAGCTTTGTATGTATACCACAAAAAGAAATCCATCAACACTCACATCTTTAGCAATTTCTTGTAAAGTAAACAACAATGATATTACAATTCAATGATATCATCTCAACCGTTCGAGATAATGAACATATCCAATATCGATGACACCAATATTCAACAACACGTAATTATCAATTCACAACTAAGTTAAGTTTCCTTACAATTGACACATCAAACATCAAAACTTGGTTGGGTGTTACGTATCATCGTCCCCAACATTCGTATTACTATTTCCACTTTCCACCTAGGCGTTACGTATCGCCGTTCCCAAGGTGGGTTTCTCATTTACATAGCCATCTTCATTTCTATTTCCTTATCCACTGGGCGTTACGTATCGCCGTCCCCAGGGAGCTCTCATTTCCATATCTATTTTCTTCCCCACTTGGGCGTTATGTATCGCCGTCCCCAAGGGGTTCTCATATCCATTTCGTTTTCATATCTACCTGGGTGTTACGTATCGCCGTCCCCAAGGGGTTCTCATATCCATTTCGTTTTTCATATCTACCTGGGTGTTACATATCGTTGTCCCCAAGGGTTTTTAACATCCTTTTCCACTTACAAACACCAACACAATCACGATCACATTCACAAACACAATACAAATATAACAAACACAATCACAATCACAAACACAAACACAAATGCAAATATAAACACAAACACAAATACAAGCACGGTTAAATTAAATATAGTCACCAAAATCAATCAACATTCAAAGTGAACAATTAAGATATACACAACAATAATTTCATATCTTCCATCAAGATAGCTTGATCAATGAGCATAGGATCCAATGCAAGTAATTTTAAAACTCACTAACTAAACATTAAGTCGTCATTCAAATTTTAAGATAAACAAAACATAAGTCATGTATCACTTGGAGAAATTAACAAAAATTTACAACAAGAAATGCACATAGAGGGATATCCTAAGGTGTATGAAAAGATCAACAAAATCGACAACCTTGTAAAGAAAAACAATCAAGTTACAATAATATAATATGACAATAAATTCGTCAAAGCACTAGTCATGGCCAACTTTATAGAGTTCCAAATTATCAAGAACATCATCTCCTATATCATCATCATCATTATAAATAATTCAAGGAACTAGTATTACTCAATCAAGGTTCCACGTTAATGAAATTCTGCAACAATTTGAACTTACATCAACCTTAACCTCAACCCTTCATTGGGGCGAAATACAGATAATCACCTCATCTCAAAAGTGACAACCATATCAGAGTAATTTAATTCCATGTTAATCACTTACCATCATCAATAACATAGTCAACAAGTGAATGATTATTATATACAAGAGTACTCAAGACTCTAAATTTTAAGAAACATCAATTAAAAGAGGTAGTTCACAAATAAACAAATCTCATCAACAGTCAAGCCCTCACACTGAGCAAAAGCGGAGAAAGCCACCCACCTTAGCCGATCTAGTAGTCTCCATGGCTTCCTTCGTTCCTATCATCATACGGTGCAAGACATTTGGAAGCATTTACTGAAATCTTGATAACATGACCAACACTACTATTCCCAATACCCCAAAGGTCTAATATACCACAACTCACACTTTAACAAGTTAGCTAATGGATCATATATGAACCTACTAATCAAGCATTTATCCTATCTTTTCCTACACCCACCTAAAATCCTAGCATCTTAGTCATAGGTCCAACAAGAGGCTTGGGTATAAATTTGGGAGCCTTAGCACCTTTTTGAAATTCATTGGTTCAAGATTAAATTACATTTAAAATTCTAAAATAAGAGTATGATTCACTCATTAATTGATACTTCCTTCAAACTTCCAGTTACATTCGATACGTAAATCAAATCCCAAATTTATAATGCAAACATCCTTGACACGTGTAAAGAAATTCATTTAGACTATCTCAAACACCAACTTGGGAGATTTTACAAACTTGATACACTTATTCTTCAAGTTAGAAATTGAAATTTTCATTTCTTCATAATAAATTCAATATTGTTATTTTAAAACCCTCCATAATTCCAAGACATTCTATTTAGTTTGCTAAAATTACCAGAATCACTCATAGGGACCAAAATGCAACTTCAAAGTTTTACCCCAAAATATCGAATTTCAAAATATAATCTCTAAATTTAAATTGATGAAATAGAAATCATTATTATCATCAAACAAACTCGTTTGAACCATCAATTTCAAGAAAACAAAAGGATTTTATCAAAAACCCCAATTTCATGCTTACCCCAAACCCTATCCGGTCCAAAATTCATGAATATGGAAACCAAGCATCAACCTACTGATTTAGAAAGCTAAGAACTTCACATATTAATAATAAATCGACAGAAAACAAACCATAGAGGAGAGATTTTGAATTTCACAAATACTGAACAAGATGGAGTGACGAGGGATATGGAAGTCACCCTACGGAGAAATGACATCAAGCTTTAATTAATTTTTTCAAAGGATGAAAACACAGCAGTAAATCCGTATCCAACCAAAAGAATCAGCATGAAAAATGCAAGGCATAAAAGAGAGGAATATAGAAGATAAGGGAAGTGTACCCAATGAGCAAAGGAAGGAGAAAAGCGGCGAAGGACAAATCACCGGTGGTGGCTGGCCTTGTCGGAGTCGTCGGACGGTGGAGGAGCGGTGGTCGATTGGTTCTATGATGGTGGTTTGGTAGAGGAGGTGGAGGAATGAGAGATGGGAGAGAGAAAACGTATAAGGCGAAAATGGAGGTAGAAACTAGAAAGTGAGCTAGAGGGAGTCGTGAGTGGCTTTAAAATGCTGGTGGGGCCATTTTGCGAATTCAGAAAGTTTGGGGAGCAAATATGCTATTAACTTGCAGTGATTCAAGAACTAGAATTTATGTAAATGCCCAAAATCATTGGAATCCTTCAAAACAGACCCTAAAAGCTTAAAAGTTAGAAATAGAGTTTATAGACGAAATTTATATTTTGTTTCGTTTTGAAGAGTAGATTCTAAATATGTAATTTGTTTTTGAAAAATTTATCTCTAACATATTTTCGTTCTTACTTGAAAGTGTTCTATGGCAATGTCAAAATAAAAGGTCAGATAAAATTTTAAACTCCGTTTACTCCCAAATTTTTACCACAAGTCAAACGAAATATGAGAATCTCAATCACGATAATAAAAATTCTAAATTATCGAGTTCACTAATTTTTTTTTAAAAAAATCTAAACTAAAACCCCCTTATACTGGTTTAAAACTAGCTTAAAAATCTATTTAAAATCCTATAAATCACTAATTCTATTCCTAAATCCTCAAAACTGAATTCTAAAATTCTGAGATCTCAAAGAAAAAATCAACAAAATCAACAACCTCGTAAAGAAAATCAATCAAGTTACAAAAATATAAAATGACAATAAATTCGTCAAAGCACTAGTCATGACCAACCTTATAGAGTTCCAAATTATGAGGAACATCATCTCCTACATCATCATCATCATTATAAGTAATTCAAGGAACTAATATTACTCAATCAAATTTCCACGATAAGGAAATTCTGCAACAATATGAACTTACATCAACCTCAACCCTTCATTGGGGAGAAATACAGATAATCATCTCATCTCAAAAGTGACAACCATATCAGAGTAATTTAATTCCAAGTTAATCACTTACCACCATCAATAACATAGTCAACATGTGAACAATTATTATATCCAAGAGTACTCAAGACTCTAAATTTTAAGAAACTGCAATTTAAAGAGTTAGTTCACAAATAAACAAATCTCATCAATAGTCAAGCCCTAACACCGGGCAAAAGGGGAGAAAGCCACTCACCTTAGTCGATAGGATGGACTCCATAGCCTTCATGATTTCTTCCAACAACCAAAGCAAGCATCTAAGATCATAATTGCAGTCAAAATATCAATCAACATCACCACTCAAGAACTTGATCCAAAAACTCGAAAAGTCCAATTCTCTAAACTTGAAAACCTTAACTTGCTAACACCCTTAACTCACCTAAGAACCCACTATCTAGAACTTATCTTACCCTTTCCCACATTTCCAAGAACCCTAGCATGCCTCAACCAAGAAATTAACAAAGAGACTTGGGTTTGTCATTTGGGAGCTTTAGTATGTGCTTTGAAATCCAATTGTTAAGATTAGCTCAAAAACAAATTTTAAAATCAAAAGCTTAAATCAATGCCACAACTTAAGACATTCTTTTCTATCAAATTTAACTTGCATAGATAAACTTCTACACGGTAAATTCGATATCATTGTTCCAAAACTCATCATAATTCCAAAGTATCCCATTTAGTTCATCAAAACCACCAAAATCACCTATAAGGACCAATTTGCACACTTGAAAGTTTTGAGCAAAACAACCAAGTTTCAAAATATTCTTTCTAAATTCAAACCAATGAATTAGAACTCATTTATATCATTCACTGAACTTATCCAAACCAACAATTTCATGGAAACAAAGATTTGATCAAAAGCCCCAATTTTCCTAAATTTTCGTCACGTTTGAACCCTAGAGTAAAAACAGTCCAAAACTCAATATTATGGTGTCTTAATAGTTTCTAAAGGTTACAAGAATGATATGATATCATTAAGAGGCCCATTCCAACTAAGAAAATCAATAAACAATAAAGCAATCAAGGATTTTGGGACATACCCCCAATATGGACGAAAATGGAGAATGGAGGAGCTTACCCAAGCTTGTGTGACTTCCAAAATGACCATGGAGGTGGGAGGGAAGAAGGATGAAGCTCAATGATTAATCTAATATCAATAGCCACACAGAAATTTGAAGAAAATCAGAAAAGAATTCAGCTCAAATCAAAGAGGACCAAAGAGAAGAAAATGGAAGAGAAAGCCACAAACCAAGGGAGGAGAGACAGCCACCACCATGAGGTACGTCGCTGGCGACGTTTTCCGACGTCATCTGGCCAGGGCCTGATGGTGGGCGATGAAGGTTTGAGAGGGGAGAGGAGGAACACCATGCAAGTGGAAAGAATAAAGAGAAAAGTATCATGTGAGCTGAAATAAGGAGGATTATGGTTGTTTTGCAATTCTTACCAAATTAGGGGGCAGAAATTAGATTTAAAAACTGGCAGATTTAAAAAAAAAACAACCAGAACATTCATTAGGAATATTTTTATAAACTTTGAATTTTCTCACTTTAGTCCCTAAAAATGCATACGTTTCAGAATAGAGTTTTTTGATAAAATTTTCGTCATTAGCTTTGTTCCAGAGAGTAGATTCCAAATATGAAATCTATTTTTGACAACTTCCTATCTAAAGTCTTTCAGTTTCTACTTGAAGCTGTCATTTATCAAACCAAAATAATACCCAGATAAAAATTTTAATTCTAATTGCTCCTAAATTTTTACCACAAGCTCATAAAAATATGGAGATCTCAAATATGATAATTAAAATTCTAAATTATCAATTTTACTAATTAAAAAATTATAAACTAGAACCCCCTTATATAGGGTTATAACTACCTTAAAAATCTATCTAAAATCCGATAAATCACTAATTCTATTTCTAAATCCTCAAAACTTAATTCTAAAATTCTGGGATCTCACAGGGCTTGAGCGCTTGGAAATGAACTCTTGATATTGGCCCCCGTTTTATCTACAATTCTCTATGCAAATTTGTGAATTAAATCCCCCACATTTCCCATATATTTGTTTGATGACTTTAAGTGGAGATGAAGATGTAGGTGAGAATGAAGTTGAAGGAAGATGACTTTAGTACCACATCGCTTAGATTTACAAGTATTCTCCCACAACCTATCTATAAATAGATCTCCCCTTCTCTTCTTCTCACAATACATACTAATCCTTGGAAGGGCTAAATATACCATCTTTTAAGATCGAACCTCTAACTTATTTCATGTTAACTCGTCTCAAGAGGTAAGACTCTTTTCTCTATCGGTTCATTTTATTTTATTTTTATTTATTAGTTTTTATGTACCTAATATTAGGGACTAATTTAATTTTTGGTATTAATAGAACAATGGAAAGTGAAGAAAGAAAAGAAATAAAGAGGGAATAAGTAAAGCGAAGAAGTCAAATGAAGAGCACAAGCGTGTCCTTATGTTGATGTTAATTTAATTGAAAGGGGCATATTCATTTCAAGCCTTGAGGTTGAAATTAAAAGTTTATTGTTCATCTAGTTAAGTAAGAAAAAATCATTAGAATAATAACTTTGAATGTCATCAAAGTGTATAGGAACTAATTTTTAAAAAAATAAACTATAAGGACTAAATTCAAAACTCAGATAAACTATACAGACCAAATGATTAATTTTCTCAATTATTTATTATTTTAGGGATTAATTTGCAAGAACTCTAAGTTTCATGAAAAATGTACTGATTTTAAGCACAATATGAAGTTTACCTTTTCAATAAGTTGTCTATTCATTATTTAAGGACATTAGATCACATCAATGCCTGTAATTATGTCACCTCGCTCATTGCATGCATGTAACATGTTGCATGTTAGACTATTTCATTTTATTTATTATCAGAGTTTATTGTCTTATAATAGTATATTATTTCACTTGATTAACTATTATTATCATTCTTTAGTATTTTCTTCCATCAAATCTTTACTTTTAGTTGTCATTTTCCCTTTCAATAATCCTTAATTTGAACTCACTATTTGTAAAAAAAAATATTTTTAATTCTTTTATTGATTAATAAAAAAATAAAAAATAATAAAATTCTAAACTACCTAAATTGCTATTTTATTGGTTTAATTTGGATTGGCTAAAAAAAATTATTCTTTTATCTTTACAAATGTTGATACAATTGCATAACAATTATATGGCTTGAGTTCGATTCCTAGTGATGCATCAATTGGTGGATTATCTATAAATATTTATATAAGTGCTCTTTGAGCCCAGAGGCCCGCCCTGGCCCTAAACTGGGGCATCATCCCCTCACCTAAATTTTTATAGACTAATCAATGCTATTTAATACAATTCAACTTATAAAATAAGGTATGATTTAATTGAAAATATTAACATCCAGATAACTTGTTGTGTTGCAAATTAATTTAAATTTTTTGTTACTTTAAATATGAGTGTATGACTTTAATAAGTTTTGATCATATTATTGATTTCTTTATTTACATAACAATAATAAGAGTTTTTTTATTATTAAAATTCGAATTCAAAAGCACTGAAAAACAAAAAGAAAAATTATTGAGTGAAACGTACTTTTAACAAGAAAATTATTTATAAATTAGAATGGCCCGATCTATTGCTCGTAGGTTTGAGTTGTTTTGAGTTGAATTTATTTTTCTTCGAAATCCAATCCAAACCAACCTATTTTTTTTTAAAAAAAAACCAGCCCAAACCAATTTATCATGGTTGAACTAACCTACTCTGTCAACGACTTTTTCAGTGGATATAATCGCATACTGTCAAGTCCAAGTCAACTATGTACTTTCTACACATAGACGTTTATTAGCTAAAGGAAGTGATACCATTTAATCATTGATTGATTTTTGGCTAAAGTATACTTTTGGTCCCATAATTTTGGCAAAGGTATCAATTTGGTCCTATAACTTTTTTTATTGCAATTTTAGTCTCATAACTTTGGCAAAGGTCTCAATTTGGTCCTATAACGTTTTTTGTTGCAATTTTGGTCCTATAAATTCTGAAAATGTCCCACCGTTGGTCCAATGCAAGCTGATTCTCATCCATTTTCTAACGTTAAAGATGATTTGACATACTGAGAATGATGATGTGACAAATATGAGTGAAGTGAATTTAACGGCAAATAATGGATAGAAATTAACGGTGAGACATTTTCAAAAGTTATGGTACCAAAATTGTAACAAAAAAAGTTATGGACCAAATTGAGACCTTTGCCAAAGTTACAGGACCAAAATTGTAACAAAAAAAGTTATGGGACCAAATTGAAACCTTTGCCAAAGTTATAGGACCAAAACTGCACTTTAGCCTTGATTTTTTAAGCCTCACAATTTATGATAAAATATTTCATAGTCAAAGTCTACAAAAACCCCCTACGTCCACACGCTTTGACCAGACTAAGTGGCTAAATGCTTTATGAATATGACAGTTCAATAGTCACCATGACTACCACTACCCAAACTTTGTTTTCATTGTTTATCAAAATTAGTTGCTAAGAACAGAGTTTACTTATACAGAGTTTTAATGGTCATGGATACAAGTTTTATATGTGTTCTTTGTGTTTCTTTGGTGTTTTTTCTGGAGGCACTTGCAGTGAACACACAAGTTGAGAATAATAACAAAGCTTCTGTAATCTGCAAAGAAAGGGAAAGACAATCACTTCTTTCTCTCAAACAAGGTTTTTTTGATCGCAATGAAAGCCTCTCTTCATGGGGAAACGCAGAAAACCAAAGAGAATGCTGCAAATGGAAGGGAGTTTCATGTAACAACCAAACTGGTCATGTGGTTAGACTTGAACTTAGTAGCTACGATTTGGAAGGTACAATAATCTCTTCTTCATTTGCTGAATTATGCCATTTGGAATATTTAGATCTCAGTGATAACCACTTGAGTGGTTCATTAGATGACTTTTTTACAACATTGAGTCATTGTGCTAACCAATCATTGGAATACTTGTATCTTAATGACAATCAATTCAATGGAAGTCTAAGTGATTTCATTGGGAAGGTATCAAACTTGGAGGCATTAAGCATTGGGAGAAACTTTTTGAAGGGTGTGATTTCTGAAACTCACTTTTTAAGGCTTTCTAGACTTCAATACTTGGACTTGTCTTTTAATGATTTGGCCTTCAATGTAAGTAGCAATTGGGTTCCACCTTTTCAGCTAGAAGCCATTTCACTAGCATCTTGCAAGTTGGGTCCTACTTTTCCAAAATGGCTTCAAACCCAAAAATGTGCTGGGTTAGATATTTCAAGTGCTGAAATTTCTGATACAATTCCTAGTTGGTTTTGGAATATCCTTTCTCCAGACTCATTTGGCGTGTTGAATCTTTCACACAACCAGATTACTGGTCAAATTTCAGATTTTCCATCAAGTTTCTCACATCTCAATATAATGTCAATGGATTTAAGCTCAAATTTGTTTGAAGGCCAAATCCCATCAAATTTTTCAACAGTTCCAGCATTAGATCTATCCAACAATAAATTCACAGATGCTAGTTATTTCTTATGCCCAAATGAGACAGCATTTGTAACTTATTTAGATCTCTCCAATAATCAACTATCTGGAGTGCTTCCTAATTGTTGGACATATTTTGCTGGTTTGATATTTTTTGATGTGACAAGTAATAACCTCTTTGGGCAAATTCCAACTTCAATAGGTTCCCTGAGAAATATCCACGGATTACATCTTGGTAATAATAGATTTTCCAGTGAAATACCTTTGTCTTTGAATAACTGCACCGAGCTAACAACTTTAGATCTCTCCCAAAATAATTTTTGGGGCTTAATACCGAGTTGGGTTGGCGGCGGTGGCGGACTCAAAAAATTACGCATTCTTAACCTGAAATCCAACATGTTTAATGGGAGTTTGCCTCCCAATATTTGTCATCTTTCTCAAGTTCAAATTCTAGACCTCTCTAAGAATCAATTCTCAGGACATTTACCAAAATGTCTCAGTAATCTTTCAGCTATGGCTAATAAAACAAGTTTTGATGCAACTATCCAATATACAAATAGTTACAACTCTGGTGATGGAAAATATTTGTATGGTGGAAGTCCAATAGAAGATAGTGCATTGATGGTGTGGAAAGGTAAGGAGTTCAAATACCAAAGTATATTGGGACTTGTAAAAAGTATTGATCTATCAAGCAACATTTTTGAGGGAGAAATTCCAAGTGAAATAATGGATCTTGCTGGTTTGGTTTCCCTAAACATATCAAGAAACAAACTCAGTGGAGAAATCCCTCAAACCATTGGAGGTTTGAAGTTATTGGATTCTCTTGATCTCTCAAGAAATCTCTTATCAGGAAAGATTCCTTCTGAGCTTTCTGATATAGATCGTCTTAGTGTGATGGACTTATCATTTAACAACTTGTCTGGTGAGATCCCACATAGCACTCAACTTCAGAGTTTTGATGTCTCTACTTATGTGGGAAATTTTGATCTTTGTGGGGCTCCACTTCCTGAATGTATCACTCATAAGCCAAATGAAGGTGATGAAGATGAAGAAGATGATGATGATGATGAACAATTTTTGGGTCAAGGGTTCTATATTAGCTTGACACTTGGATTTAGCACTGGATTTTGGGGAATTTGTGGTTTATTATATTTCAAGAAATCATGGAGATATGCTTACTACAAGCTTTGGAATGATGCATACGACAAAGTATATGTGATGGCCATCATAAAAAAGGCTAGATTCCATAGATGGATGGAAGCTAAGCTTCAACATGAAGGTAATTAACATATTATCATTCTAGCTAATGTTGTTAATTAATAATAAGGTAGAATTCAAATTGACCTTAAATGTATGTATTTAAGTTCATTTTGATCCTAAATGTTTCAGAAGTTTCGTATTGGTCATGAATGTTTCCATTTAGTTTTATTTTGATCTCAAACTACTAAATATGACATATCTCTCTCGTTTCAAGTTTAAATGTGACGAGTTGAGAGCAACGTATTTCTTTTGACGAGTATTTTCTCTTTCTAGTTGGAGCTGTTAGCAAACGATGTCAAATTGGGTTCTAAAGTGGGTCGTTCATTTCACAATCAAACCAACGAAGTTTGTCATATCTATCCCATTTCCAATCCGAATATGACGATTTGGGGCTAAATATTACTCTTAGCAAATCTTTTTTCTACTTAGTTGAAATTGTCAACAAATGAGATCAATTCGGATTCAAAAGTGAATCTGGGACTAAAAGGTAAAATAAATCATGAAAAATTAGTTTCAAATCCACTTTTGAACCCAATTTGACCCTTTTTTTATTAATGATCTCTGCGGAATAAAAAAGAACTTGTTAAGAAAAACATGTAGCTTTAAAAATATTACTTAGCAATTCATGTCACATTAACTGATGATATTAAATCATCAATTAGCATAACTTCATCATTAGGTCAATTTTATTTTGATTCCCATTGTTTACCTCAAATTTTATTTTGGTCTCTAATATTTATATCGTTTTGTTTTGATCTTTAATGTTTCTCAATAGTTCATGTTTAGTCTCTAATAACTTAATATGATCATATCTATGCCATTTCAAATTTAAATGTGAAGAAAGTGGAGCTACAAATTACTTTTGACGAGTTCTTTCTCTATCATTAAGAGTTGTTGGCAAACAAGATCAAATCAGATATGAAATTGGGCCTGAAAGTGAGCCACTCATTTGATAAAATTGGTTATATCTCTCTCGTTCAAGTCCAAATGCGACGAAATCATTAACTAACAATTACTCTTGATGATTATTTTTTCTCTATCTAGTTGGGGCGATCATTAAATGAGGTCAAATAATACTCCAAAAGTTAATATTGGTATTTTGATCAAACTCATTTCGAAGTGCTATTTGACCTTGTTCGCCGACAACCTCAACTAGGTAGAGAAAGAACTCATCAAGAGTAACTCATAGTTTTGATTTTGTTGCATTTATAGTTAAAACAAAAGAGATATGAACAACTTCATGAAACAAGAGACCCACTTTCGAGCTCGATATCATGCTCGACATGATCACATTTGTCGGTGGTCCTAATTGGACAAAGAAAAAAGTTGTCAAGAGTAACTCATGACGTTAATTTTGTCACATTCAATCTTGGAATGAGAGAAATATGATCATATTCAGTAGTTAAAGACTAACAGTGAAACCTAAAGAAATATTATGGACCAAAACGAAAGTATTGGAAAATAATAAAGACTAAAACAAAATAAAAAATATTAGGAGCCAAAGTAGAATTTGAGATAAACATTAATGACCAAAATGAATTTTCGACATACATCATCAATTAACGAGTCACATTAGTTAAAAATTAAATATAATGCCTTACATGGTAATTAAAAAAAATAGTGAAAAACTAAATTAATAAATAAAAATCTAACTTTAACAAATTGATTTGTGATAAATTTATAGAAAGCTTTAGTCTTGAAGTCTTTTCTGTAACGTGGCACGTAATTCCTTTTGCCATTTGTTACACATGTATGAAATATGGAATTTGGGCAAAGAGAAGGAATGAGATCATAAAGTTAAGTTAGCACTTATCATGAAAAAAGTTGGTAGAAACACGCGGCATGTAACTTAAAGGGAAAGAAAAAAAAAAGATTTATCTATTAATCATTAAGGAAAAGTAATTTGTTTGGAATAATTAGTCTATCTTCTAGTTTTGACAATACTAAAATAACTAATTCTTAACTGGAACACATTAAATTAATCTCCTTAACATTTTGTTTGACGTTACTCCACTACTGGTGGTCTGAAATGCTAGAAGAGAGGTGTGAATGAAATGATATATATTAGTATATTACCCTTATTTACAAGTAATTAAGTGAATCACAAAATCAATGTGAGGGCATTAGAGGTTAAGCCTAAACTTAAACTACCAAAACTAATAAAGCCATTATGATCCAACACACTCCTCATCAAGCTTTATACTCACTAGTATGGTGGTGCTGGAGGAGAATCAACGAGGAACAGAATAGAGAAAGAAACCATACTAGTTATAAAGCACTTAACAAAAAGACATCACTTTTCTATTACCACCAAATAAAATAAAAATTACACAATTTGACAGCATCTGCATGGCTTCCTTTTCCCTTCTTTTTTTCTTTTTTTCTTTTTCACCTGTTATACACAACCATGGGCTAGTGGTGTACAAACAACAAATCCAATTCAACAGAACACGACTTTTGAAGGTTTCTAGCTTTCATTTTGATGCGTTTGCTTCAGCTTTTGCTGCCTTTGCTGAATTCTTGGAAACAGGATTTCATTGAGTTGTCTCTCAGCACTGTACTCCGATGTGGCCTGAAAATGTAATTTTATGTGTTTAGACAAAATGGCTATGAAATAATGACCACCGCTTTACAATCATGGGATTAGGCACCAGAACTAGTGGATTTAACACAGCATAACCCACTGAAGCAGTGAAACTTTCAACTAACTAGTTATGTGGGTGTTCACCTGGACCCCATAGTATTAAGTGTCAATATTTCCCTCCTTTGGTTTTCTTATTAATTCTATAGCGCATCCAAGTTCAACATAGGTTGAAATGACACGTGATTTAAGAAACTGTATAGTATAAAAGTTAAAGTATTTTAATAATTAACGCTCTCATTTGAGAGTGGAGTATATGACATTTTAATGTTTTGGACAGAGCCTACCGCAAAACTTGGTTACAGCTCTAAGTACAGCCACTATCATCTGAAACCTTGTACGGGTATTAAGTGAAAAAACTTTAGACCAACTGACTGAATGGTAGACCCATGCCATTTCAAGATATTAAAGTAAAAACATCATTTTGATCCTTAAACTATGGAGTAAGCAAAAGATTTTGGGTTTTAGGGTTTTAGATTTTAGGGTTTAGGGTTTTAGGATTTTAGGGTTTTTAATATTTTTAAGGACTAAATTGAAATGTTTGGAAGAGTTTTGGGACACTTTAAAATTTTATTTTGAGGATTTGGGACTAAAATGAATGAAGATGATGAAAAATAGGGGGAATTGAAAATAAAGGGGTTTAGATTTTGGGGTTTGGGGTTTAGGTTTTAGGGTTTTTAATACTTTTGAGGACTAAATTGAAATGTTTGGAAGAGTTTTGGGACACTTTAAAATTTTATTTTGAAGATTTGGGAATAAAATGAATGAAGATGATGAAAGATAGGGGAATTGAAAATAATGGGATAAAAATTGACTCTAGGGACCAATTTGTCAACACACAAATTTTCTTTTTTTTTTAGTAATAATGCTGATGTAGCACAATTTACCCAGTTAGCAAATTTTTTTTAGTTTTTTCAGTTAAAACCCGTGCTGATGTGGCAGTTAACGTGCCACGTCAGCACTTAACGTGTCACATCACTTTGTTTGTAACGGTCGATAAATTTGGGGACTTATTCGTCTATTATCGAAATCTAGGGGTTTATCTGTAACCGAGCAAAAATCTGGAAACTAATTTGATAGCATACTCAATAAACATGTCATGGTCTAAAGTGTCGGGAGAATGAATGGCCAAAATTGATTGAAATGCCAAAAAAAAAATGCACAACTTATTAAATTGTCGAGGATCCGGTTCTGGTGTATATATCTAATCTATACTATATTATATGTTGGAGGATATTTTTTAGTTGGTCAAAATTAATGGATTAAATAATACAAAAAATAATTAAAAAATGTCACCTCTCTCTTTCCCCACTCACTCTCTTCAAATGAGGTAATTTCAAATTGGTCCTCAATATTTTATTTATTTTAAATTATTTTTACATATTTTTATAATTTTTCAAATTGGTCTCAAACTTACTATTTTATTAATATAAAAATTTAATATAATCTTTAACTTTAAATCAATTTAAACGTTATATATATATATATATATGGTTATAATGAAGTAATCATCAAAACTTTATTCAAATCAACTTTTCACTTTTACATGATATCAGGGTCTCCCGTTAAAATTCGAGTTGTGTTCTTCTATATTTCTTTCAGAGTTGTGTGTCGTTCCAACTCAAAATTTCTTTATTCAAACTTTTCTAATATGAGATTGTGATTCAAATATCTTTCTTTACTCATTCGGAGTAATATCATTCAGAATTTCTTTCTTTACTCATCGAGCTTTTAATAGCTACTCTCGCTTTGGTCAAACTTTGTCCAACCATTTACGGCTATCATCTCGAAACACATGTTGGACCACCATTCCCATAAGCTACCGATTGTCCAAATCCAAACCCTGGTGACTCCGACATCATAACCTTCACTACACACCACCATCCAAAATAGTGTTTTTTGCACTCGACGACGCTTGAGGTCGTTTTCGACAATTTTTTTGGTGTTTTGACTGTTGTTTTAGTCGTCAACGCTTCCTCTATCCATTCCTAGGGTTTGTTTGGTCTATCTCTCACTTTTCTTATCCTTCAAGTGTGTAAGCTATGGTTAGTAAAGTTGGAAGGTCTGAACTTTCTAAGCCAAGTGTTTTTTCCACTATTAATAGTGGCACCCCTACTCAAAGATTGTTTGGAGCATCTAATCATAAATCTTAGGCTTGGATTATGGTTTAAAGGACAACATTACTTAATTAGATCATCTAACTAAGCAAAAGATTGATATTGCTGAAACCTGGGTAAAATGAATTAGATCTAAAATAAGTTCAAATTCAAATTAAATTAAAGGGTAAATTACACTTTGGTACCCTGTGGTTTGACCCTATTTCACTTTGGTACCCTGTAGTTTGAAACTTGACACTTTGGTATCCTGTGGTATTCTCCATTAACACTTTGGTACCCTTTGGAGCTATTTTGTAATTTTAATCATAACAAATTTTGCAAAAATTACATATTGACCCCAAAAAATTTTCAAAAAATTACAAATAGGTCCCTGGATACATATTATATAGGGACTAAAATGAAAAATTTAAAATTTTTTTGGGGTCAATATGTAATTTTTATAAAATTTATTATGGTTAAAATTACAAAATAGCTCCAAAGGGTACCAAAGTGAAATAGGGTCAAACCACAGGGTACCAAAGTGTAATTTACCCTAAATTAAATAACTAATAAGTAACTGTAACTCTTATCTTTTTCAATACCCGATATTAGGCACTAATTGGATTTCTGGTATTAATAGAACAATGGAAAGTGAAGGAAGGAAAGAGATAAAGAGCACAAGTGTGTCCAAATGTTGATGTTAATTCAATTGAAAGAGGGATTCGTTTCAAGCCCTGAGCACATTTTGTTTGACGTTACTCCACTACTGGTGGTCTGAAATGCTAGAAGAGAGGTGTGAATGAAATGGTATACATTACTCTTATTTACATGTAAGTAATAAGTAAATCACAAAATCAATGTGAGGGCATTAAAGGTTAAGCCTAAACTTAAACTAACAAAACTGATAATGCCATTATGATCCAACACTCATCATCAAGCTTTATACTCACTCACTAGTATGGTGGTGTTGGAGGAGAATCAACGAGGAACATATTAGAGAAAATAACCATACTAGTGACTAAAAAAGAAACTATAATGAATTTCCAAAACCACTTAACAAAAAGACATCACTTTTTTATTACCATCAAATGCAATAAAAATTACAGAATTTGACAGCATCTGCATGGCTTCCTTTTCCCTTCTTTTTTTTTCCTTTTTCACCTGTTATACACAACCATGGGCTAGTGGTGTACAAACAACAAATCCAATTCAACAGAACACGATTTTTGAAGGTTTTTAGCTTTCATTTTGATGCGTTTGCTTCAGTTTTTGCTGCCTTTGCTGAATTCTTGGAAACAGTATTTCATTGAGTTGTCTCTCCGCACTGTACTCCGATGTGGCCTGAAAATGTAATTTTATGTGTTTAGAGAAAATGGCTATGAAATAATGACCACCGCTATACAATCATGGGACACTTTCAACTAACTAGTTATGTGGGTACAGGCGCATCCAAGTTGTTGAAATGACACATGATTTATAAGAAACTGCATCCTATAAAAGTTAAAGTATTTTTAAGAGTTAATGCTGACATTTTATTGTTTTAGACAGAGCCTACCGCAGACCTTAGTTACAGCTACAGCCACTATAATCTGAAACCTTGTACAGGAATTAAGTGAAAAAACTTAAGACAAACTGACTGAATGGGTAGACCCATGCCATTTCAAAAATTTAAGGTAAAAACCTCATTTTGATCCTCACACTATAGGATAAGTTTCATTTTGGTCCTAAAACTATTTTTTGTTTCATTTTGGTCTCTAAAATTTCACATCTTTTCCATTTTGGTCTCTAAAATGTGGTTTCATCTGATTTCTTCCATTATTTCTAACTTAAAGAATTGAGATAGACTATTTTTGTCTTATATGTGTCATAATAAGTGAGTTGACAAAAAGAGAAAAAGAATTTCATTCTTTGTCACAAATGGGAAATAAATTTGTGATTAATTTTCTCTCTTTCTTTGCCAACTCAGTTAATATGACACATGAGAAAAATGATCATTCTCAACTGTTCAGGTCAAAAATAATGGCAAAAATCAGACGAATCATATTTTGACGATCACAACGAAACAAATGCAAAAGTTTGAGAATCAAAATGGAAGAAAAATAGTTTTAGGACCAAAATCAAAACTTACCCCATAGTTGAAGGAGCAAAATAACTATTTGACAAAATTTTAAAGTAAGAGATTTATTTTTCTTAACTACCACAACTGATTCATTTTCAACATTACATCCACATTTTAATCGGTTTAAGATATTAATTTTATATTGACCAAGCCACACTAAGCTATAGGTTCACCAAACAAACTAAAATATTTCCTCACTTGACTTATTTGTTTTGGACGTAATATGTTTGACAAAACTAATAAGTATAAATGAACTAGAATGCATACTTAGAAAAATATCTGGCGTACCCTTTTCTTAAATGCAAATCTCAGTGTTTGGACTTGAGTTCCCGAACATACCCTAAGGTCGAACCCAAGGGAATCTACACTTATAAGTTGTGCCTCCTGCATTAAAATGCAACCAGGAGTGATTATTGACAGCAACAACATAGTCACTTACACGTTCATATACATACAAGAAAAAATGCTCCTAAGAAAGTCTGATAGAAGACAAGTAGCTAATAAATTGCACAATGGATTTTAGCTATTATTATTCATATGATAAATTCTTGTTTATTTGTAGCGTAGGAGGTCTCATTCAAAAAAGCCAATGTCCATAAATGTGCTACCATCATTGTTGATAGTTTGATTCAGCCAGTTTTAGTATCTAGACAACAAGAGATAAAGTTTTGTATTTTAGTTGAATAGATAATGCAAAGTATTAGTGACTCAAACCCAACTAAAGTGAAAAGCATTTTAAGTCACCATGTATGGCAAAGAACTCTAGAAATGATTCAAAGAGCTTTTCTATTACCTCTACTTGTATACCCTTACATCTCCAACAGATAGACTTCAAAGCTTGTGTAGTCTTTTCTCCATCAGCTTTCAGACGAGATATGATTTTTGAAGCCGAGTGTGCAATAGCATCAGGTTGAGCTTTCATGTAGTCTTCAACTTCAACGTCAGTCTACAGAGAATCAGAATAAGCAATTTTGTTTCTCCAACAAGATCGTAGACACATTCTAGTACAAACACCTTCAACAACACGTCACAGCAAACTTCTGTCTGATTATTGATTTTTAAGCCAACCTGAATAATTGATGTCTCACTTTGTACCCAAGGCCAGTAAATAGGATAATCATTTTCAGCTGCTTAATGTTGTTTTAAGTAACATAATTATCTGCAGCACTGTGCTTCTAAGAATGGAACTTAAAATCCAAGTTACAGAAACTAGTATTTTAAAAAATATTATACCATAATACAAGTGGAAAACATAGTGATATCTACATCGTTTTTATAGTTTCCTCTTCAATTATACTCAACTTCTCATTTTTGAACGATTTTTTATGTATGATAAGCTACAAAATATTGTAATGCTAGACTATATGATCTGATTGTAAGCAGTCTGGTGCATTGACGAGTTAATTTTGATTAAAGGAGGGAAGAAGCATATTGGATGAACGTTTTAACTACTGAATACACTCATAAATTAAGAAGTCAGAAAATTGCTAAGTAAAACACCAGCTTTGGAGATAGCTAAGAAAGTGCCTGGTCCAATGCATGTCCACGTTCATTGTGCTTGTCTCTAAACAACATGGCAAGAAATAATCATACATGCAAACAAATACACCAGTCAGCAAACATACCGGATGTCCATGAGCTGAAAAAAGCTGAATCTTGACCATCTCCAGTTTGAAAAATGAGGTCACATTAGCAGGAATATCACTATTCTCAACCTGTTCTGCATTATCTTTGTATGACTCAGGTTTATGCACAAGACCATTAATTGCACCTATATTCTCTCCATTGTTGTTTACAGGTTCACTTCTGTCATTTTCACTGGACTGATTGATAGATAGATGCTTCTGTATGACAGATTGTTCTTCAATGAAGGCAGGTCTTAAAAGACCTTGGATAGCTAGACAAGCAGGAGGCTGCTCCATCCAATCAATTGGGTCATCTGAAGCTATCTAAATAAGTAAAGTAAAACAAATTAGTGACTGCCACATGCCCATGGAAAATTACAACAGAAAAATATGCTCCAAGCAAGTTGTTTCTACAGCCCACAAAAAATATTGCCCAGTCCTGTCATCTTAAAGGTACTGCCAAGCTCCTACATATAATGGACTTTCTATAATTAATATTTACCTCAGCCAACTTTTTGGCAAAATACATTGGATCAGATGAAGAATGCATACTCTCCAATTTTGCCCAGCCCTCGAGTGTTTCATCATCATCTTGCTCATCCTCATCTGAAAGAACAGCAACCCATTCCTGCAAACATGAACATAACACAAAATGAAGCTTAAAGTTATAACAATTTCTTTTTAAAAAAAAATGATTCTAAGATCAGAATCACATTGAAAAGTAAATAACCCGACCGAATCATAATCATCGTCCCCATCTTCATCTTCGTCTTCTTCATCATCGTCATCTGCATCATCACTATCTTGATCATCAAGTTCTTCAATCCCAAAGTCAATTTCAGAAGGACCTGTTAAGTCCATCTCGCTAATCATCTCCATAGTATCTACACCAACAATGACTTGCTGCAATGTACGGAATAGACAAGCCATATAAAAGGAAGACTAAGAAATTAAGACATGAGATTAAATGAATGACAATAGACAAATAGAATTTCTCAAATAAATGCATGTGCTTATGGAATCATCATTATTACATCAGGCATGATCATCTACTGCACACAGTGCAAATAAAAATGACAAGCCAAATAGTGAGTATAAAATGATTGCTGAAGCCAAAAAGGAAGCATTTTCATGATTTGTTGATAACGATGAAGCAAATCAAAGAATCAAAGAATTAAGGACCATTTATTGTTTCTTGCCCATAAAATGGATTTCTTAAAATAGTCATGCCATTAAATATTACAAGAGTAACGTTATCTTTTCAAATAAATGCCAAGTCAAATAATCAAATTGTTAAAGTGAAAAGAACATTCCATACTGGTGTCACAATTTATAGAGTTCCAATGAACCAATTTTTTCCCATTTTTCTTATTATCCCTTTTGAAGAGATGGCTAGGTAAGAATTGAACCTCACAACCCTATCTGTGATGTTCCTCTTCCTACTGGAAACCAAACCGGATGATTTCAACTTCAATACCCAACCAAAACAGCAATTAAAACAAGCACAGTAAAACAGTTGAATTTTCCACTTAGTGAAATGAAATGACATATAGATGCACATGCACACACAAAAATTAAAAACAGAATGGAGTATGTCAAAATTATTAGATACTGGAGACTAATTTCTGTATAGGGCTTCTAATTATGCATACTTACAAATTTATGCACAATCAATATTAAGTGCTATATGCATACTTACAAATTTATGTACAATCAATATTAAGTGCTAGGGCATTATCTTGCAAGTAGAAAAATGGTCCATACCACAAAATTATTTTCAGAAGTTAGGGACTGCAAAATATCTTCACCATGCTTCACTTGAAAGTATATGTCTGAAAATACACATAGCATTTAGTTTGTTAGTTAAGGCATCCAACCACCAGAAAATTTATATGAAATACGTAGAGACAAACACCTTGATTTCACTTACTTCCATGCTCATCAGTCAAATAGGGCAAATCCGGCCAAATAATATTTTCGTGAGCTTCTTCATTGATCAAGCTTGAGAACATCAGTGTTGCCTTGCTGTTGACCTAGAAATGACATATCACAATATCATTAGCTATGCATTATTAGTTGTAAGGATAACAATGATAAGGCTTCCTTATCTTTCTCCCTGCATGTACAACATAGAATCTAAACAAGAAGTCTAAGCTTGCCAAATTTCAGTAGTTTTTCATTTTGAAATAATTCATCCATTGGAAAAGCAAATCAGTTTCATGCCTCAATAACTGTTTTAGGTCCATCTTTATTTTTTTCATTTAGTTTACCTCAGTTCCTAATTTCAATCTATGCCATCATCATCATCATGCATACCAAGAAGGAAATAAAAAAACAAGAAAATACCTCGATAATTGTTCTACTTGTTTCTGCTGCGGTAAGTCTAGCATCTTCACTATGCTCAGATGCCGAAACAGTGATCTCCTCAAAAGGATGGTAAGATGGCTTCCCATTTTGCTTTACAGGATCCTTAGCTGAGCCCAAATGCTCTGTTGATGCTTGAATTCTATTTTTAACAAGTTTGTTCCTTCTTGTAAAGAGAGTGCCAGTTGATTTTTTACTCCTACCCCTGTGTATTTATGTTAATGATAATTATTTTCTGCATATAACATTTACATGAAAGGAAGAAAAAATTAAACCAGAAAGATTACAGTGTAAAAAGAATACATTTCAAAAACTTCACACTATCATAACCATCACAATATTCTCTAGAAGTCTTTCAGGTTAAAGGAAACAAAAGCATTAAATTATGCTGTTTTGAGGAAGGGAAGTGCTATTTTGTATTGGTTGAAAACATGAACCAATTGGTTCTGCAAAATCAGTCTAATAACCAAAGTTTCACCACCAAGTTACCAGTTTGTTCCCTGTTAGCTTTAACAAATATGAAACTTCTTTCTAGCCATTGTTTTAAAGTTATCATCAGTCATGTTCAATACTTATAACTAAATTTCTTCAATAATGGTTGCTTTACTAATAATGGGCACAAATTTCAGAATTTGATATTGCATTTGCTATAAAATACTGAAGCTTCTATTTTCCAATCCCCATTTACATTTTTGTGTTGTTTTGATCTTCTCTCCAAGATTCCAATAATACCTTCCCATTCAGGAATGGTCTAGTAGCAATTTCATCAGCAACTTCAAAAGTTGCAGAGCTATCACCACTATTTACTCTTAATCATTAAAAGTTTCAAATTCCTAGGCACATAACATATTGAGGAGGATAATAATTCAAAACAAGGTCAAACTGCAAATTTGGTCCCATATCTTTGTAAAAAGTCCCAATTTGATCCCATATCTTTTGGTCAAATTGAAGAATTGATTCTATATTTTTGCAAATAGTTTCATCATTAGTTCCACCAGAACCAAAGATATAGTACCAAATTTGCACTTTCGCCTTCAAAACAATGAACACAGAGAGGCGAGTCTGAGTACCATGGCATCTCAAGACTGCAGGAACACGCAAGCCGAGACGAGGCTACATGGGCCGTTCCGTGTACATCATCGGAGCTCCACATTGAACGGTTATCTAAAAATAAGGAATGTAATATCAGTTAAAGCATTTATCTCTCTCTATACACCATTTGGCAGCAAAGAGAATGCCCAATGCAGCATAGAAAAGTGAAGACTGGAACATTGCAAAAACCTAATTTCAAAATCTCGCTTTGAGTGCAAAATCGGCCATTATTGAAGCAGCAAAGAAAAGAAAATAGTTCAGAAATATTAGTAGAGAGAGAAGGAAGAAATTACATGGTACGCCGGCGACGGAGAATCGGGAGGCCATGGCTGGTTCGATTATCATCATCATTGGGTGTTCGTTCGTTCACATTTATCAGAGTATGAAACTATGAATGAATAATGATATTATGATATTATCTAGCCATCGATGATTGGATGAGGTGTTCTTTAGCTTCATTCGGCCGCAATCTTGTACAACGTTAGATATGAGGAAACTTACTATTTGGTCCCTCTTTTTTTACTGAGTTAACGATTTGGTCCCTCATTTATTGAAATAGACTACTCAGTCCCTCATTTATTATAATTGTCAACTATTTAGTCCCTCATTTATCATAATTGTCAACTATTTAATCCCTCATTTATCATAATCGTCAACTATCAAACGTTAAATGTTTACACGACACCGTTAAATGCCACTTTGGCATCCTAATCACCTAAGCTGAATCAACCAACAAACACAATTAAACCGACCTAAAATTGAGTAAGACCCAAATATTTGTATTACACGTGAAGCTTCAATAAAGCATAAATTATTGAATTATTCTCAAATTTCAAACTCTAAGTGGTCTCAAATAGTTAAATATGTGACATTTAACCTGTTACATGTGCATTTAATGGCCATGTTATCAGTGTTGGTAATGGAAATAGGCTACAGGGACTAACGAGTTGACATTTCTAATTTTTGAGGGACCAAATAGTCTATTTCAAAAATGCAAAGACCAAATAGTTCAAACTGTGAAAAAGGAGGGACCAAATAGTAGGTGTCCTCCGTTAGATATTATATCTTTACAGCTGTCGTATTCTGATTGGTCCACTCACAGCCGAATATTCCCTTCTAAACCAAGTGGAAGTTGCTTAGTGTAAAAGAAGAGAGAGAGAGAGGTGAACATTGTAAGAAAATATCTTACTACGTTTTCTTATTTATTAACTTTTGTTTGATTTCTTAGCAAACTGGGGAAACGTTGTCAGACTTCAGCTTTGATTTTCTTCGGACGTATTCGGTTTTTTTTTCTAAATATATTTTATAGATTTTGTCTACCAAAAAAATTATAGTTTATTTGAATTTTTAATTAACTTTTATAATTTATTTTAGAAATATTTAGATTTATGTGCCACAAAAAAATATATTTAGATTTTTGACATTAATATTTAAATTTTTTTGCCAGAATTAATATTTAATATCAATTCTATATTACATGTTTAATGGTATGATGTTTGAATTAACATAGCAGATCATTTAAGGTGTTACAAAATAACACTCTAAACAAGGGAGTTTTTCTCTTTACACAATGGAAAAATCTCTATAGTTCAACTCACTCGTTATATCGGACTATTTCTACTAAGTCGTTATATGACTTAACCCAAGATCTTCCAATATTTTTTTGTTTGTTAGGATCATACTTTGCTGTTATTAATGTCATAATTATCACTTATGCTACTATACTATTTCATTCTTAATAGAGATTAGTCACGAACAGTTTTTCATCTACAATATCAATTTTATCCTGAAGTTAACAAACTACACAACTCTTTATACTACATAATACATAATCTCTAAAAATCGTAATCAACGCATGACAAATGTAGATATGATTAGTTTCCACATTAAAGAAGTGGTTTCAACCACTATCATCATTTGAAGTATTAGCATATGTGAATGTTTCTATGTTTGATTCAACAATTTTCATTGAATAGTAACATACTATTGTAAATTATATCATGACCCCCTTTAGATAAGCGTCCAAATTGGACATTGGGTTCGCTATGTCACAATGCTTATTTAAATAGTTACATTCTACTTAAATTCTCATTAGGATGAGCATTTAAATTGTAGTTTTAAGTGTTGTCACTAACTCCCACTCAAATAAAATGCTTAAAAAAGATTAAATGATCTCATATCATTCAATTTCAATCTTCATAAAGTCATGAGGTGGCCACGTGTCACTCTAGACTCCCACTAACTCTAATATCTACAAATATTTTGATTTTGATTGATTTTGATTGATCTCGCGAAAACAAGAAATAACGATGCAAAAATCATTGAAAACAGGGTTGAAACAGAAAAGTTTTGCTTAGTCAAACTTTTTCCGTTGCAGTCAACAATCAAACCATTGATCCTAGGCTTTGCGCTATGACAACAACCCTAGTTGCATTGCGACTCACACCCATGTTGTGTTGTATCGTGGCCCAATGCCATGATGCATGTTCGTTAAACAAGTCATCATTGGCCACAAATGAATAGTGGTCGACTAGGCTCAACAATCATCGTCGCCCGACCATTGGCTGGTCCACGACAACATAGGCTACCAAACAATAACTCCTCCATCCCATTATTTTATTATTTTAATTATTTTAATAATTAACTAATTATTATTAATAATTAAACTCAAATAAAAAGTGAGGTCCAAGTATAGTTAGTAATGAACCTAGGCATATAAACTTGAAGACCCAAAGCACTATTAAGAACTATGGGCTTTGACACTACTATATGTTGGATTTAGAAGCTTAGAGACTCGACTCAAAGATTCAAATATAATAAATAAATAAATGAATCCAAACAATAAGATAAATGCAAAAGTTACTAATCTAAATACTTTTGTTAATGTCTCTGACCCACCAAGTGATAGATCTCTTATACACGAGGGATAAGATCATAATCCACAACTCATTGTGGAAGAAAACCTCCAAGGAGAGAGAAAAGAACTACTGAGGGATTTCCCAAACGGGAGCTCTCTGCACATAAACATAGAATGAGATTAAAAGTGCATTTGGTACACTGTCATCTCATGCCCACAATCTTATATACTATAGTATTTTGGATGTTTAACATTTGATAATATCATCATACATTAATATCCAAGATAACACCCTGCCATCAAATAACAACAAAAAGGATGTGATCTGTTAACAACACAAAAACTATATCATTTTAGATGACATAATTTGGAAGGCCATTTTCTTAATTAAAATTACAATTTTACCTTTTTTTTTGTTGATTTATTTTTTTTTATAAAACTTACTATTTTGTTCCTAAATTTATACCGAGTCAACAAATTTATCCATGAATAATCAAAATATGTTAAAATCACTCTTTATTATTGATTGTACCATATTCTATCATTGATTTCAATGATGTTTTAGAGCATTTTATATTCATTTGGGAGTCAATTACATGCATTTATGATCTTTTATGATAGAATATAGTACTCTGAGGTTTAGTACTTAGTTGGACTATTTTGTGATTTACTTGTGTGATTTCTCTCGAGTTTGACATTTATTGTTGTTTGATCCTTTTTATCATGAGACTTCACATAGTTTTTTGTGTCTTTGATAGGTTTGAATAAAATCCGAAATATTGGAAGCATCAAGGAAGAGTCGAAAATATAAGAAAATGAGTCAATACTAAATCAGAACTATTTGGTGCAACTGAGTAGTTCGCCAATTTGTACTTTCTGGCGAGCCCGCGAAAGGAAGAGTCGAAAATATAAGAAATTCAATTTTCAAGTCCAAGCCCGTTTCTCGATGGATTTAACTTGTTCCAGTTGGGGATGACCCGAAAATTAAATATATTTGGTTCCTAGGTCAATTTTGGAGGTTATCAACCACATTGGACACACTTTACACCATCTCCTTCATTCACTCTCTTCTCTCATCTTGGTCCATGGCTATCTTGAAGGCTAAGAGGTTGGCTGAAGCCGAATTTCTCTCCATGAGTAGCTAGTTTCCACACCTGGAGGAGGATTGGAGGAAACCCAAGCTTGGTTCTACACTTAGAGAGTTTTACTTTACTCTTTTCATAGTTTTATATTAGGGTTTGAGTTTTTCTTGTTTAGAGAACTTGTAATTCTGATATTGACTGTGAATTTGAGATTGGACTTTGGATTCTGATATGTATTGATTATTACTTGTCTTGATTATGATTCTTTTGGATACGTTGTAGTTTTTTTTACTAATAATTGAAATATGTTTTTCTTTGATAACTTAGTCTGAGTTATAGAGTTACTTGAATTCCTGATTTTATCTCGCCATTAGCTTCATTAAAGTGATTATTTTGGTTATGGTTATAATTGAGTTAATTGCTATGTTTAATGGTAGTTAGACAACTTTGGTAAATTATTTGTGCAGTAATTACTCTGACCTTTATAAGCTAGGAAGGTCGAATTCAATTCCTCAGTTGGGTGTTTCCATCAATAAGTGTCTTATCTATCTTTATCGTTTTTGTTTATCTTTAACTTTAGGGTAAAATGCACTTTGGTACCCTATGGTTAGGACCAAATCCACTTTGGCACCCTAAGGTTTGCGTCGTTAGCACTTTGGTACCGTGTGGTTATTTTCCGTCAAGATTTAACGGAAAATTGCTAGCACTTTTGCAAAATTACAAAATGCCCCCAAATAGTTTCAAAATTTTCAAAAAGTCCCTAGATCATAATATTTGTGGACTAAAGTGAAAATAATAACAAAATTTTGGGGTCAAAATGTAATTATAAAAAGTATTGGAAAAAAATATAATTACAGGTTAGTCCTAAATCTGGAAAATAAAATGCAGTTTAGTCCGAAAACAGGCCGGGGTCATTACCTGGTTCAAATGAGGCAACTCTGGGTTGAAGGTTACCTACAAGACAATGAACACACAGGGTGGCCCTGCGATTCACCTCCGATGCTTAAGTTAGTAAGGGTTATGAGCTCAATAACGTCAATTGACTGAGTAGAGAGCGTACCTTTTGCCAGTTTGAAGGGTTAACCTTTTATACTTGTTAGGAAATCACAGAGCGGCAGCGCAGCGGAAGCGAAAATAAAATTAAAAAAAACATCATAAACTTGCGCAATACATGTGATTTCCTACAGGATTCACTGTTTGAGTTTAAACCAGTAAAGGAAGAAGTATATCTCAATGTTTCAATCGGCCCGGTTTGAATGTTGCAACTCTGAGAAGTCCACTCCAAGTGTCCTTAATTATTCCTTATGCTTTCTTTTTTAAAAGAAAAGAAAATTGAAAGACATTTTTAAGACCAATAAGTTATTGATTGAGACTCATCTTTATAATAAGAGAAAAACCATTTTTTATCTTTAAATTTGTTCCAAAGCTAAGAGTTACTCCATAAATATTAAAAATATACTTTTTAGTCCCTAATATTTTTATAAAATGAATGAATAAATTGGCAAAAAGAAAAAAGAAGAAAGAAAGAATGATCATCAAGTATAGTTACTTCAATTTGTGAGTTATTCCATACTAGCCCGAAATATTCTGTTCTTATTCTTTGATTATAGAGTAAATTACACGTTGGTACCCTGTGGTTTGACCCTATTTCACTTTGGTACCCTGTGGTTTGAAACTTGACACTTTGGTACCCTGTGGTATTCTCCATTAACACTTTGGTACCCTTTGGAGCTATTTTGTAATTTTAACCATAATAAATTTTACAAAAATTACATATTGACCCCAAAAAAATTTTAAATTTTTCATTTTAGTCCCTATATAATATGTATCCAGGGACCTATTTGTAATTTTTTGAAAATTTTTTGCGGTCAATATGTAATTTTTGCAAAATTTGTTATGGTTAAAATTACAAAATAGCTCCAAAGGGTACCAAAGTGTTAATGGAGAATACCACAGGGTACCAAAGTGTCACGTTTCAAACCACAGGGTACCAAAGTGTAATAGGGTCAAACCACAGGGTACCAAAGTGTAATTTACCCTTGATTATAATTATATTATTCAAAGTCAAAAGTATTCTTGGTACTCCCAAAGTATATAGTCATTTTCAATTGTATCCCCAAAGTGCTTTTTTAATCAATTGTACTCCCAAAGTATGAGGTCAATTTTAATTATACCTCCAAAGTTTTTTGAGTCAATTATACCTCCAATCTTTTTTTTGTGTCAATTGTACCCCTAAATTGGAGGGGTATTTAGGATTACAATTGAACAGTGGACCACCTCTTCATGCGCTGCCATTTTGCTAGAGCGGTTTGGTTTGGGTCCTCTCTTAGCTTCGCCTTCACTCAGCGGCAGGATATGAATTTAATCCAACGGATAACTGCCTTCTGTAATGACTGGCTTTCAGGAGATGACCATAAGTTGTTCCTCCTCTCCTGGACCTTCGTTGCCCTCCATAAAATTTGGGAATCTAGGAACAACCTGTTTTGGCGAGGCGAAGAGGTTCATCCCATCCATCTCATACACGCTACCCAAGGGGCTATTGCTTTCTATAGTAATTCTGTCAATGTTAAGGGCCAGGATATGGTAAGAACCAAGGCGAAGCATCACCACACGCCAACAAAGGATGTCTTTACTCGTGCGTTACTTGAGGAGTTTTCGTTTACAATGCTCTTATCGGCAGAAGAACGGGACAACAGCAGATTCATCAATGTGGTTCTGTACCGTGGTGGTACTGTTACCTTTGTTGCAGTCAAGCGGACTTCAAAGTCTCTACAAAGAGCAACAGATATCCTTTTTGTGTGCAGAGAAACAATTCTCAAGTTGCAAGCTCACGTGTCAGGAAAGTGGGCACTTGTCTTCCCGCAGAAGCAGCCGGCACGCTGCTTTGAACAGGGCCGAGCTACAGTCAACGAAAGCATTCTTGTCCAAGACATTAAGAATCTCCTTTCACACAGCGATTGGAAGATTTTTCACGCCTCGACGACACTCTCCGAGGAGCTTTTTAGTTGGCTTCCGCAACCTTATATGCATAGGGATAGATTTTATACTATCTTTTCTGAACTTGCTTTGTAATTGTTTTTGATGTATCAAAAAAAAAAAAGGATTACAATTGACTTGTGAAATATTAGGGGTATAATTGACTAAGAAAGCTTTGAGAGTATAATTGAAACTGATATCATGTTTTGAGGGTACAATTGGCCAAAAACAAATCTTTGGAGATATAATTGTAAATAGCCGCATACTTTGGGATACTAACAATATTTTGTCTAATTCAAATAGAATTCGAGGATTGACCTTTTTTTTGTTTGTTTATTTTATCACAGCTAGCAAGCTTTCTTGTCTGAAGTGACGCTTCCAATATTTCAAAAGGAATCTATAGTGTTGATGAAGATCGGTCCACCGTAGGCGTTTTGTCTAAGAACATTTTGGTTCAATATAAGTTCTTTTTAGATCTATTTCCTTTTCCTGGGTCCCTCGTTCTGATGTGGATGAGATGAGATGGAGGTTCCAAAAAACACTCAACCATTACTATTCATCCAATCCTAAGATGAGATTAAGATTGAATGAGATGGGATTGGATGGAAAGGCCCCCAAACAGGCCCTTAATAGGGCTGCCCATTATCTTGCTCAATGAGGAGCTTCTTCTTCTGATTTCACAGTTTGGCCTGATGCAGCCCCTTGTGAAATTTCTGACTTATGCTGTGCTATAATAATAATTATAAAAGTATATTTATTCATATAGGAAAGTTGCTCTGCCTTATTTGGTTTGATGTTTTGTTCATTTTGTGTAAATTTTACAGACCTTCCTTGAGCGTAGATAAAATTTACATTCATTAATTCTATTAATTCAAAACGTACAGTGATAAAATTTTTTTATTTATTATAATATTATTGTAGAAACCTCATTCTACTATATATTTGTTTTTGCTAGTGAAGTTAACTTAAAATACAAAAAACGTATTTGTGGTTTGGTCTGATTTCACATTACTATTATGTGGTTTAAAACGTCTCACTTTGGGTACCTAAGATGTGCCGTTAGCAACTAGGGTACATGTGTTTTTATTCCGTTAATTTTAATAGAAAATGCTGATTAGCCGTCGATTTCTATTGCATCTTAACCATTGGTTTCTCTTGCATCTTAGTTGTTGATTTTCACTCAAATGTTAAAATCTCATTTTTGGTTTTCAAACTATGGAATAAGTTTCATTTTGGCCATTAAAGCTATTTTTTATTTCATTTTTGTCCTTAAACTTTCACATTTTTTTTTTCTTGTTTTGATCTCCAAAATGTGATTTTATCGCAATTTTAATTGTTATTCTTAGTTCAACCACAAATTTATCTCCAATTTATAATTGATCTCCAAAATGTAATTTTATCCATGGCCCATTCTTATCTCATTATTCTCAACTTCCCCCTCTGTTTCATCATTTTCATTCATTTTAGTCCCAAATCATCAAAATAAAATTGTAAAGTGTCTTAAAACTCTTCCGAAAATTCTGATTTAGTCCTTAATCCAAGGATCTTTCAGGGACTAAATTGATACGCAAGGACTAAATTGAAATCAAACAAAATATTTAAAACCCAAAACCCTAAAACCCTAAACTCTAAAATCTTAAACCCTAACACCCTAACCCGGCCCCTAAACCCTAAAACCTAGCCAAACACTCTCTTCATCATCATCTTCAACCGAAGATGGTAGAGGAGAGAGAGAGTGAGGATGAGGAAGAGGAAGAGTGAAGAAGAAGATGAAGAGACGTGGGAGGATGAAGAGAAATCTATGTTTTTGGGCAAATTCAACTGAAGTTTCAATTTCTATTTTTTTTCTTACATTTTGATCCTTTATAAAAAGAAAAGGACCTTAAAAATTTGTGTTAGGACCAAAATGAAACTTATCGCATAGTTCGTGGACCAAAATTTGATTTTTCACTGAGTCACAAGCATATTCTGTCTAAATTTTAACGGAAAAAAGTTCAAGTACTTAACGTGGGTTACGTCAAAACACACAGGTACCCAAAGTGAGACGTTTTAAACCACACAACAGTGATGTAAAATCGGGCCAAATCACATGTACGTTTTTTGTATTTTATCCTAACTTTTATGCACTTTACGTTCTTTACAAAAGAAAGAAATTATTTAATTATCTTGATCACTATATTAAAAATAAAATCATAATTTTGTACTATTAAAAATTATTTTCATTTAAAAAGTAGAAATTTTTATCATAAGATTAAAATTATAATCATTAAGAATATTTCAGATAACCTTTTAAGTTTTAAAACAACTTATTTATATTCTTTATAGATTGATCAGTGCTAACCCTATAATGTTTAAATATGAGTCAATAAGGAGTGGCATAGTTAAGGTTCAAGCTCTAACTCTACAAGAACGATAGTTCAAATTCTTTTATTGATGTGAACTCTAACTCTACAGCATTGATACCTAAACAGATAGTTCTCTATCATTTTATATGATTGTTGTATTCGTAAATTGTTGTAAATTATGTATATGTATACATTAGATAAAATCTAACATTGTCTAGATGTAAAGGGAATAAAAAATATATAACTTAACATGTAATAGTGAGGTGTAACCGTGTAAGTGTAACAAATAAAGGGAGATAAATTTGATACCTAAACACATGAGCTCCTAATGGAGAAACGCAACTAAAAATTAGTCCCTTTTATACGCTTGTAGATGGCTGTTTTAATTAATTTATTATTTATAAAAATAATGATGATTGAGTATTAAATCAATTAAATGTGTTTCTAAATCAATTTAATTAATTTTAATAAATCTATCTGTCTACACAAGAAGTTGTTGTCATGTTTATCTTGTGAATTTTGACCTCTCAGGTTTTTAAGATAATGTTCATTGAGTTCCTTTTTCTGATGTTCTGGCACATAGTTCTAAAATCAATCAATAATTGTTTAATTTTAGAGAGTATGGCTTCCTAGTTATAGGGATTCATTTGTGCTTTCATAAACCATGAAAGATTTATGGGGTTCTCGAAAGGATAATGTTTCACTTGTTTCCGATTAGTCCTACATATTTCTTTAGGAAAAACACCCTTTCGTGCCCTTAACGTTTGCGGTGATTTTCAGTTATGCCCCTAACGTTTCATTTGTGTCAGTTGTGCCCCCAATGTGAAACGTTAGTTTCAATTATGCCCCCAATTTCAATCATCCACAAAAAAAACACCATTTTCGCACGATTTGAGCTCGGTTTTGATCAGATTTCATATGGGTACTCATTTTCGACTCCTAAGGATCATTTTGCACATGGAAATTTTGAGAAAAATGCTTCGTTTTGCTGCATTTCGTTTTGGTCCTTTTTGGGGTTCATCGGGTCCGAATTTTCTTCGGATTTGGGGCTTTTTAAACTTAATCTTTGAAATTGATCCAAGGAATCAAGTTTGTGATGTCCAAAAATTAAAACCCATATGAAATCTGATCAAAATCGAGCTCAAATCGTGCAAAAATGGTGTTTGTTTTGTGGATGATTGAAATTGGGGGCATAATTGAAACTAACGTTTCACATTGGGGGCACAACTGACACAAATGAAACGTTAGGGGCATAACTGAAAATCACCGCAAACGTTAGGGGCACGAAAGGGTGTTTTGCCTATTTCTTTAAGACCAATTTGAAGTTTTGGCCATTGCCTTAACAGGAAAAAGATAGGCCCCAATGATTAATTCAAACCCTGAAAACTAAAGTTAATGATCACACTAGAGAAAGGAATGTCACAAGATATAGTTTATACCTTCATCACTACCATTGTGGCCAGTCTTGCTTAACTTTGATACATCTAAACTTGAAACCACTGCTTCTAAAAATGCTTCACTACTACATATCTCTTTGCCTTCATCATCCATATAAGGATTTGTGAATCTGATATCCCCCATATTGTTCCTTTCATTGCAAAAGACATAGATTCCACTCTCTTTTACACCCTCTTTTATTGGAACCCAAGATGGAGCTGGAGGTGCACTTGTATTTCTTTCCACAAATGAAACCACCACATGATTCCATTCTTTTACCGAAGATGAAGCTACTTGTTCATTATCATAGAGTGTCACGCAAGATTCCCTATCTTGTTCCCCCTCATCAATGAAAATTAAACTTTGTAAATCAAAAACTAATATATGATCTGATTGAATTTCAGTAACAACTTCACTCTCAGAACAGAACCGTTTATTGCCATTGATAGTCACGTGTAAGTTAAAGTTGACAGTGAAAAGTTTCTTATCTACCAATCCAATAACAGCACAGAGAACTACCTTTGGGAATTTGTTACGGAACCAGAATGTAATAGATGCTTCATCAGTACAATGATTGAACCATTCAGGTATCCTTTCACCAGGCAGAAAGAATATTTTGCCACCAGTATCATGCAATTCCTGACAATCAAAATTCATAAATCATAAGTATAGTAGGGGAAATACTCACTTTGGTCCTCAAACTATGGCCAAGTTTCATTTTGGTCCTAAAACTATTTTTGGTTCTGTTTTGATCCTTAAACTTTCAAATTTGTTTTGTTTTGATCCCAAAATATGATTTCATATGGTTTCTGCCGTTATTTCTAAACTGGACAGTTGAGATGCATCATTTCTCTCTCATATGTGTCATAATAAGTGAGTATGCAAAGAGAAAGTCACCAATTAAAGATAAATACGCCGTTGATTTTTATCTCCAATTTGTGACTAATAATGAAATTTTTTCTTTCTCTTTATCAACTCACTTATTAAGATATATACGAGAGATAAGTGGTTCATCTCATCTGTCTATGCAATAAATAATGGCAGAAAATCGATGAAATCACATTCTGAAGATCAAAATAATACAAATGTGAAAGTTTGAAGACCAAAGTGTAACAAAAAATAATTTTAGGACCAAAATGAAACTTATCCCGTAGTTTGAGAATCAAAATGAGGTTTTAACCATATTACATATAGTAACACAGTAGAATCTTACTTGACTCATTAAAATTCTGTTAGACTGGGAACTCAACATTGTGCAGTTTTGTGCTGATAAGGATTTTATGTTTGGTGGAAGCTCTCTAATTTCTTGAAGATGCTTGCAATAATTCAAAAGAAGCCGCTCCAAGAAGTGATATTCTTTGATGCATGCAGGAAGAGTAGTGAAATTGCTATAGCATAGGCTCAAAAACTTCACATTGGCAAACCAACCAAGACAAATTGAAAGAGATTGATCTGAAATATTGCACCTCTCCATAACAAGACGGTCCAATTTTGAGGACATTATCATGCTCCCATTTTCACTGCCTTCATCCTCTATAGGAACAAAATGCAACACTTCACTTCTAACTGATATATCATTCAGTTTTGGCAACATAGCAATGCTAATTGGTAGCTTAACCCCTTTGTTTTTATACAGGAATAGCCTTTGAAGTCCAGTCAGATTTTTAACTGAAGGTGGAAATTCCATGTACCCAATCTCGAGTATTCGAATCTGTCTTATCTTTTTCATTTCTCCTAATATTTCTGGAAAAGCCCGAAGACTTGAGCAGAAATCAATGTCGAGTTCTTCGAGATTAGTCAATTTGAGAGGGGGAAAATTCCTGAGCTTGACACACCAGCTAGCCCGTAGGATTCGGAGTTTATCCAAAAATCCAACTGAATCATGAACTTCAACTAAATTTTCACAAAATTTAAATGATATTTCTGTCAAATTTGGAAGGAGAGATACATCAGGTATTTGTGTTATCAATTTACAACTGTCAAGATTCAACACACTCAATTCCTTAAACTCCTGCAAAACAGAACCAGAAAATCAAGAATAGTCCCTAAGAAAGTAAAGGCAAAAAAACTTAATTGGTATACTATGACAAGGAAACATATAAAATAGATAGCAATTACACTTGCCATGATTGGTTTGAGGGAAGAGAGGCAATTTCGTTTCATATCGAGTACGGAAAGCTTATTAGGACGAAAATCTGGTGGTAAATTGGGTGAAGGATATCCCCACCATTCCAGCACTCTTAAGCTATTGGGAAGATATTCAGGACCTCTTGAAAAATGTACATTCTTAATGATAAGTATTGTGAGGTTTTTCATTTTCTTGAAGGCCTTCCCTTTCCAATCTATATCAAGCACATATTTTTTTGGCAAGTCCAGGATTATGACTTCAACTTCACCTGTTCCCTTTTGAAACAATAATAAAAATAAATCAAATCTTTTAACATACACTAATAGAAAAATGAATCAAAAGAAAAATAAAATCATTCATCACTCACTGTATCTTCTTTTAAAACATGTATAATATCTTCAGGAGACCATAATCTACTCCGCTTTCCAGGCTCCATGGGTGATTGCTTTCGAACAATTTCTCTACCCATATCTTGTATCAAGTCATGCATTCCAACACAACCCTCTTCAATCTTTATAAGTGATTTTTCATTCAATACTCTGATATCATAAGCCGGATTGAAGCCACGAGCTCGTTGTACCATAACCTCGACATACTCCAAACTCCGGCACTTGAAGAAGCAAGCAATATCAAGGAAAATTTCTTGTTGATACTCTTCCAAGCCATCATAGCTTACTTTTAGTACATCCCCAATTCTTGCATTAGGAATTCTTCTATACGATTCTAACAATGAGTTCCACTCCTTCATAGTTTTACCAACTAAGTTGGAGCCTATTATCTCCAAAGCTAGAGGAAGGCCTTTGGCATAATCTATCATAGATTTTGAGATGTCTTGGTAGCATGGATCAAGTCCATTACTTCCAAAAGCATTCCAGCAGAACAAATCAAGAGATTCGAGATAATTTAATTCCTTTACCTCATATACCTTCTCAACCCTATGAAAATCCAACAAATGTTTATCTCTTGTTGTTATAATGATTATGCTACCAGAACCAAACCAATTACATCCTCCAGCTAATGCTTGTAATTGCTCAATTTTGTCCACATCATCGAATATAACAAGGACTTTCTTGTTCTTGAGCCTCCATTTTAATATTGAAATACCTCTATTAACATCAGTCCACTTGATATTATCATGCTCCCTTACTAATTCAGAAAGTAATGTTTCTTGCAGTTTTACTAGGCCTAGATGCTCAGATTTGTGTCTCACATCAGCAAGAAAACACAAGCCTTCAAACTGATCAGCAATCAAGTTATATACCGCGCGTGCAATCGTTGTCTTACCTATTCCACCAATTCCATAAATTCCCACAATTTTTACTTCATCATCTGACCCAACCCTCAGAAGTGAGTTAATTTCTTGTAGCCGAGACTCCAAGCCAACTGGGTAGTTAGCAATATGCAGAGGAGTTCTATGAAGCCTAGCAGAAACCTCTTTAACAATTTTTTCAATGAATTGATATTCATGATCATACCTGATAAATTAAGCAAGGTAAATGTGCCTTTCATAATGGCCAAAAAAAAAAATGTGCCTTTCATGAAAAATAATTTCTAAAGGTTAAAACATCATTTCGGTCCTCAAACTAAAGGGTAAGGTTCATTTTGGTCCTAAAACTATTTTTTGTTCTATTTTGATCCTCAAACTTTCACATTTGTTCTGTTCTGGTCCCCAAAATATGATTTCGTTGTTATTTATAACCTGGAAAAATGAGAGAGAACGTTTCTCTCTCATATATGTCTTGATAAGTGAGTTGACAAAGAAAAAAAAATCATTCTTAGTTATAAATTAGAGATAAGAATCAATGACATTTATCTCTATTTTGTGACTAACAGACTAAGAATGAAAATTTTTCTTTTTCTCTTAGTCATCTTACTTATATAGCACATATGAGAGAGAAATGATCAATCTCAACCGTTTAGGTTAGAAATAACGGCAGAAACAATATGAAATCACATTTTGGAGATAAAAACAGAATAAATGCGAAAGTTTGAGGACCAAAATAGAACAAAGAATAATTTTAGGACCAAAATGAAAGTTATCCAATAGTTTGAGGACCAAAACGTGTATTATTTAACCTTTGCCAAATCAAAAGAAGAAAAATAAGATGCAAAATTAGTAAAGTAAGTACCCTTGTTTGAAATGCCAGCCAGATAAATTTGCTACTTTTTGTAAGGCTTGCTTCCACTTTCGCACCTTCTTGTCATTCTTGAACATTCTTTGATGCTTATACAAGGCTTCACCATAATTCCCATGCTGATGTCGCAATTCTGATGGATCTACACCATAAAACACAGGCCAAACCAGCTGCCTTGGGCATTCTGGCTCAAGGATCTTGACAAGTTCTTCAAGACAAAATGATGAGGATGCATAATTTTTGGAGAAAACAATGATAGCAATCCTAGATTCTTCAATGGCTTTGTGAAGAGATGGTGTGATTTCTTCCCCTCTTTTAAGTCCTCTATCATCAATGAAGGTATGAATTCCACTTTGTGTGAGATGATTGTAGAGATGGCCAGTGAAAGTGGTGCGTGTATCTTCACCTCTAAAACTGAGAAAGACATCATAAGTCCATGCATAGGTGAAAGAAGAGGATATCATGATGATGATAACTAAGATGCTTTAGATCAAGGAGCTTCAAAATGGTATATGCCTATGTAATTTCTACTTTGAAAATATAAATATACTTCAGATTTTTACATAAGTAATAACTCTTTATCCCTTTCAATTTTTAAGACTAAAATACCCTCATCTCTGATTTATTGATTCTTACAATTTAAAAATAAATAAATAATCGTCCATTATTATTTAATACATTCACTCAGGAGTCTCTAATGTTAAATGAAAAATTAGTAATATTTAGAAGTTAAATGGAATTTAGTTCAAAATGAGTTGTAAGACCATAATCATTTACTGGCTGCTATCACCAATGGCCCGAAGTCTGTCATAGCAAGCTGCTTGGAACTGTTTTCAATGAAGAAGAAGAATTAAGGACCTTAATACAAAAAAAATAAAATTTTTGGGGATGAAAATAAATTTTTTTAACTGAAAAAGTGGATGGAAACTGGTTAAGGACTAACAATGAAACTTTTTGAAAACTTGAGGGACCAAAATAGAATTTTAACCAAATTTTTTGTGGGGTTTAATTTCATAGGACATTTGGAAACCACATTTATCATCTTTTTCTCATTTTAATTAAAAAATAAAAACTATACTTAATAATAGAAAGGGTAAATTGCATTTACCCACCCTGGACTATGTGTTCAATTGCAATGTTCCCACTGATCTATGAAAAATAACAATTAACCTTCTAATATATTGATTTCGTAGCAATGTCCCCCAACCGTTAGTAACACCGTTAACTTTTTATTTTGAAGTCTCATGTGAGTTGAACATGTTATATAAAATTATTAAATAATTTTGAATGACATAATTACCCTTATATCTAACTAATTTTATAATATCAAATATCTTATATTTCAAAATTATATTTGGATATTGATAACTTTTATTAAAAAGATCAAAACTAGTTCACCAAAAAACAAAAAGAACAAAACTACATTCATCTCTTGCGACAAAATCATTCTGAACTTTGTCACGAAAGAGTCTTTTGAAAATAAGAATCAATTTGAGAGTATCTTTACATAGACAGAAAAATATCTAATAAAGTAAAAATAAACTAGTACATTCAAAAGATAAAATATAATAAAATAAAAAACTAAGCTTGTAACAAGATTTAAAATTAAAGGGTATGATATATTTTAAATTATAAATTTAAATCATTATAAGAATAAGTATGTCACTTAACCATTTTATGAAGTATATTTAGGGAACTTACAAAGAGTTTAAGATAAAAAGTTAACGGTGTTACTAACGGTTGGGAGGATATTGCTATGAAATTAATAAATTAGGAGGTTAATTGTTATTTTTCATAGATTAGAGGGAACATTTCAATTGAATACATAGTTTAGGGTGAGTAAATACAATTTCCCCTAATAGAAATCAAACAGGCCTCGACTCTCTTTTATTATTTTTTAAATTGTATTTTTTAGTTTTAGACTATTCCGAATAAAACTTTTTTTCAACAAAGATAAATTTTTGGCCAATAAAAAGCTATCAAAGTCAAATTATTTCGATTACTAAATGCACAAGACAATCTTTTTAAGAATATTTTTGTTTCTTCTTGAATCTTGTTATCAATTTTCTTACACAACTCATCGTTATATTTCAATTTTCTCATCATGTTAAATTGTCAATTGCAACAAATTATTTCAGGTGGAACATTCAAACTTTAATATTGATATGGTGAATCAGAAAATTTACATCAAAGATGAAATGAAAGAGTCATCAATGCATGCATGTATAATAAGATATATCAGTCATAACATTACATTTTATTCTTTAATTATTGCTAATAGCTAGCAAAAAGTAATTACAAGCCACATTACAAAACAATTTAATTCAAATCCACACATTATAAGTGCAATGGATTTAAAATTAATTAATATGATGAAGTATTTTTGGTATAGTACAAAATTAATCAAAGGGATAATTTATAGTGGTTAATTATTCTTTTTAATTTTTGCACTAAAATAAAGAAAAAGGCAGAACCTAAAATTAGTGGCATGAATTGGAAATGTAATTAAGATGTGATTATTATGTATGCGTGAAGAAGAAATATAAAACGAATGTCAAAGCGGTTTTTATGTTCTCTATATATATATGAAGTAGATTTCAGGATTTCAAAATGCTTTTATAATATAGGATTTATCTAACATCAGCCCTGAGGGTACATTTTAAGGTTTTTTCTGATTGATTAGGAAAGCATTTCATATCTTAAAATCTACGAAAATTCATTTAAAAGATAATTTTTAATGTTTGCAAACTCAATTGACCAATCAAAAGAAACTTTAATATGTGCCCTTAGGGCACATGTTAGAAGGACTCATTTTTTGCTTCAAAATAATTTAACTTTTTTAAAATAAAATAGGTTAAATTAATACTTCGGTCTCTATAGTTTGAATGAATTTGTAACAGAGTCCCTATATTTTCATTTTTTGTAACTCAGTCCTAAAGTATACTTTTAAAAAAAATTATAAAGCAACCCTTGCTCAAATATCATATCAAAGATGAAGAAATAGAGTGCGTGAGATGCAGGGTAGTTCAATACATTGCTTGGCTTTGGTGAACTTATTTTGCCACGTAGACCAATTTGAAAGTCACATAGACACTTAATAGATTATTTTATAATTTTTTTTAAATATAAGGATTGAGTTACACAAAATAAAAAATATAAGGACTGTAACAAACTCTGTTATATTGAACTATAGGGATCAAAGTGTTAATTTAACCAATAAAATAATACGTTGTAATTGTTTAGATAAATGTCCACCGCCAATTGCTTTCTCATTTCCTCACTTGTCTGATAGTTATGGAATATTGGAAATGAAAAAATTTAGATAAAATTTCTTAAATAAATTTGCTATAAGATTTTTTTAATCATAACTTTGATTTATATTCTTTTTCTTTTATGATTAATCATGTAAAAATGCATGTTTAATTTGCCATGTTTAATTTTTGTCACGTGCCAATTGTTAATTGAGGAATCTTATAACAAAAGTATAAGGAACCTTATCTTATTGAAAAATACATTCTTTGACAAACTGTAGATTAAATATTTAAATTGTAGTTTGATTCTTTCAATAAACTGATCTTGTACGTTTCATAATAAATCAATTAATTATGGCATCACATTATGTAAGCATGGCATCACATTATGTAAGCATGTTGCAACTATCAATCAATTTTAAGTATTGTGAAGAAAAGTCCTTCCGCAATTGTTTTAACTGATATAATAAAGAACAGTATATTGATTATTGACAAATGGCATTGGCAAATTGGCAGTAAAAATACATTCTTTGACAAATTGTAGATTAAATATTTAAATTGTAGTTTGATTCTTTCAATAAAATTTGGACGTTTCATAATAAATCAATTAATTATGACATCACATTATGTAAGCAAGTTGCAAGTATCAATCAAATAAGTATTGTGAAGAAAAGTCCTTCCTCAATTGTTTTAACTCATATATTAAAGATTAATAACATTTATAAGGAGAAGATAAAGTTCTATTGAGTATAAAGAATCAATTAAACATAAAGACAATTTTTGAACTAACTAATTATATTGAATTAATTACAGTGATGTTAATTACTTAATTTTTTGACAAAGAATATAGTTATTGTCAAAGAATGTATTTTTAATATATTAACTGATACAATAAACAATGTATTTATACTAATATAATAAACAACAGTATATTACTGCCCCTAACTAATAAAAAGTCCTTCAGGATTTCAAAATGCTTTTATATAGATCCATTTTCATCAAATGGCATTGACAATAAATAAAAAGAACATATAGTTTTATTTAGAAAAAAATCATTACTTTTTTGCTTCAAAATAATTCAAATTTTTTAAAATAAAATAGGTTAAATTTAATATTTTAGTCTCTGTAGTTTGATTGAGTTTTTACCACAGTCCCTATATTTTTATTTTGTGTAACTCAGTCCTAAAGTATACTTTAAAAAAGTTTATAAAACAACCTTTGCTCAAATATCATATCAGAGATGAAGAAATAGAGTGCGTGAGATGCAGGTTAGTTCAATACATTGCTTGGCTTCAGTGAACTTATTTCGCCACCCAGACCAATTTGAAAGTCACAATTTGAAAGTCACATAGGCACTTAATAGATTGTTTTATATTTTTTCTAAAATATAAGAATTGAGTCACACAAAATAAAAAAATATAAGGACTGTAACAAACTCAGTTATATTAAACTATAGGGATCAAAGTATTAATTTAACCAATAAAATAATAACTTGTATTTGTTTAGATAAATGTCCACCGGGCGGTGCCAATTGCTTTCTCATTTCCTCATTTGTTTGATAGTTATGGAATATTGAAAAGGAAAAAATTTAGGTAAAGTTTCTTATATATATTTGTTATAAAGTATTTTTAATCATAAGTTTGATTTATATTCTCTTTCTTTTATGAATGATCATGCAAAAATGTATGTTTAATATTCTTTTTATATTATGATTGGTCATGTATAAAATTTTTGACACGTGCTAAATGTTGATTGGGGAACCTTATAACAAAGATATAAGGAACCTTACCTATGTCTTGCCCATATTAAAAAATACATTCTTTGACAAATTGTAGATTAAATATTTAAATTGTAGTTTGATTCTTTCAATAAACTGAACTTGGACGTTTCATAATAAATCAATTAATTATGGCATCACATTATGTAAGCATGTTGCAAGTATCAATCAGTTAAGTATTGTGAAGAAAAGTCCTTCCTCAATTGCTTTAACTCATATATTAAAGATTAATAATATTTATAAGGAGAAGAAAAAGTTCCAGTGAGTATAAAGAATCAATTAAACATAAAGAGAATTTTTGAGCTAACTAGTTATATTGAATTAATTACAGTGATGTTAATTACTTAATTTTTTTTTCATTGTAGAAAATGAAAGAGCATAGGTGTCCCTATAAGCATAAGTACTGAACGATGCCATAGAAGGGTTAATCACGTTTGATTGCCCAAATTATCTGATGTCATAAGCGATCGATCACATTTCACATACAGACACTTAACTGATTATCATATTTCATTAATGTAATTTTAAGGTAATGGTTATCTATATAAACTTATTCTCGTCTCAACTTTGAAGCACGAACGCACACATCTTTCATTTCTCTAGCCCAATATGATGAATGATTTTTTATCTATCTATCTCACTCTAGTCCATGAACAACTTGAAGCCTATTGTTCTAGAAAACAAAGAAATTGACATGCTATTATAAAAATATATGTATTTTTGCGTCAATTCATTCTTAGTATATCGGAACGCAGTACCAACTACTGTTGTAAAAATTTCAACCATGAAGATCTAGTCAGTAAAAAAAAAATATTCAGAAAATGGTATCCTATTTACTTAAATAAAAAACAGTTTTTTATTTTATTAAAGTTTTGGTTAAATCTAATTTAGTAAGAAAAATTTTGGTATTATTAAAAGACAGAAATTTCATTTTAGTCCTTCAAATATTCACTTTTTCTCAACTTCGTCTTTCTTAAATTTCTCTTATTCGTTTGGGCCCTCACAATTTGTTTTGTCATTAATATTAATCCACATATCTATTTAATTATTTACTTAATTGATTACATGACAACATTAACATAATATTTTTTGTTAATAGAAATTTTGACATTGATGATTCCTTCCTTTTTTTTATTTAAGGCAAAAGTACTCTTGGTCTACCCGAAAAATGAGGTCAGTTTTAGTTGTAACCCTAAATTGTTTGGCTCAATTACAGTCCAATATTTTCGTTTTTGTATCAATTATACCACCAATTTTGAAGTACAATTGACTTAAATATGAAAGATTGGGGCTATAACTGATTAAAATATGAAACATTGAGAGTATAATTTACCCAAAAGAAACTTTAAGGGCACAATTGAAACTGACTTGATACTATGGAGGTACCAAAAGTACTTTAGCCTTAATTGAATAAAATCATTATGAAATTTGACGTTACTTAATTTAGTTTCATAATTTGTTGTTATGAATGTTATTCTTCCCGTAAACCTTTTGAGCAATATTCATGGAATACCTGCAATTATTAGTTGATATCATGGTACTATATATTAGTTGTTATAAAGAGATCACAATGGTCCACTCATGTTTAGATAGACCAAATTTAGATTGAAGAAATTAAAAAGAAAACAAGCAAATCAAATTTTAGAGGAAAATCAAATATAAGACAAGGGTCAATCATATTGTTGTCTCGCATTTGAGACTTTTAGAAGGTCTCAACCACCAAACTAATCAAAACCTTTCACATATTTTGAGAATCTAATCAATTGCAATAGATTAAAGCATGTTGCAAGCGAGGTACATGTCATGAATTATTCATGATGTTCTTGCCCATATATATATGTGTGTGTGTGAGAGAACAAACTCAATTGAAGAGCAGTAGTTATGAAAGTAAAAGAGTCTTTACATCAAAAAATGATGAGTTAACAAATTAATTGACGAAAAGTGAATTCTCTCTTGCTTTCCTCTTCCTCCACACACGCAGCTTTGCGTTAACATCGGACTGCCGTCGTTTTTAGTGGCGATAGCCCCCCTCTTCTCCATTGGGCAGTGTTGAAAACCCCTCCTCCATGAGTGTCCCTCTCTCTCTTTATAAGAGTGTTGCCTTGTTTGTAGGGTTTTGTGGCGGCAACGTTCTGCGGTGGTGACTTTGGACTAGGCATTCCACGGCAGCTTATGGCTTTCATGGCGGCTTCCTGATTTGGTTCTGGTGTTTGGGTGCTCTTCCACGGTGTCGTTTCATTTTATCATTTTGTTATTGTTGCTTTGAGTCTGATTATGTCTTTATTTAGAACAGCCACTAGGGTTGCATGTTGTCCTGATTAGAAGTGTTTGCCTTTTTTAGATGACATTTTTTATGTTTCCAGTTTTTTAGATGGTTGTAACTTTAGTTGGATCCCTAGATCCACTAACTTGGCAATTGCTTGTCTTGCCAATTTTTCTGAAATGAGGATGGGTCCTCTTGGATGGGTTGCAAACCCCCCACATTCGTCAGTTGATATCCTGTCTAGTGTTGTTGTTTATGCTAGGGAGGGGTTAGCTATTTTTGCTTTGTTTTTGTTTGTACTATGCTTGGCTTTGCCTTGCTTTTGAATGAATTATGTTTCAGGAAAAAAAAAGGATGACAATAATGAGAGTGCACTCATTTATGGTATAACTATACCATTGTCATCGGGTCAACACCATTATATATCAGAATTTCATATTGAAGATTTCTATAACATATGAGATTTCAGATAAGGGTTCAATCATGTTTGAACAAACAAAAATAGAATATCATAACAATTCATAGAAAACATAGAATTTGTATATGATTATTTATGAACATGCTTCCTTAACCTCTATTGGACTTTCTGTTGGAGATTGTGCCCTAGGGCCAATCATGTTATGTATATGTTTTGAACATATGTTTGATTAATTTATAGTTGATAAATTATGTCGTTATCATATTATTAGCATGTTTACTATGATAGCAATCTGTGATTAATTATATGATAATTAGTCTAAACAGTCCCTGGTCGCTCATTCAAGTGGGAACTTGAAATGAACAAAGACCAGCATGACCTCAGTGTATAGAGATACATGCGCTAGATGCTTTACGAGAGTCATGGTGCAATTATGTAAGGGTTACAAGTTGCTGGACCGACCCGGAGAGTCCTGCATGGGTTTAGTCATAAGCTAGCCTCTCCTGTACACCTGTCACGATAGCCTTAGACCTGAGGTCTTGACTATTCCGGCGTTGTAGTTGTCAAACTTTGGCCTAGTCCAACGTTACCCGTAGCAGGGTAGCCATACAGGCTAGGTACGGGTTTGGTTGATT
>QANZ01056060.1:0-87658 GCA_003254925.1 Chamaecrista fasciculata | reverse complement strand
CTAATATTGGGAGAACAAGAAGGAGGGTGGCGCCCTTTTGTTCTTGATTTTAATTAATAAAATGTTTTGTTAATTAGATTCAAGGTTTGAATTTGAATTCAAGATTTGATTTTGCATTCAAGATTCAAAGTTTGAATTAAATATATTAGGGTAATATTTTAATTCAATATTGTTTGGGAATTTGGATTCAAGATTCAAATTTGAATTAAAGATATTAAGGTAATATTTTAATTCAATTTGTTTTGGAAATTAATAAGTTGATTATAAATCCCTAAGAGTTAGGGTTGTTATCTTATTTATTAAATTCTTTTAAATGGTGCATGAGGATGGCGCATGGCTTGATCCAAGGGTCAAGATTTGATCTTGCATTTTGGATTTCAAGATTGCATTTTGAATTTCAAGATTAAGATATTAATGTAACATTTTAATTAAGAATTCAAATTTTCTTGACCAATGGGATTGGGCATTCAAGATTTAGTCTTCAAGATTTGATCTTGAGATTTAAATTTAAATTGCCTTTTAGTTTTGAATTATAATATTAGTGTAATATCATAATTCAAGATTTTAGGAATCCCTATTTGATTTATTAAATTCCCTAAAACTAAGATGAGGATGGCGCATGGATTTTAAACTTGGGATGCAAGATTTGATCTTGCATTTTGAATTTAAAATATACACATGTGCAAGTCGAATTTTTAGGGTTAAATTATTAGGGTAATATTTTAATTATAAATTTAATTCCTCATGACTCATTCCAACCAATAGGGTTTGAGAAATCAAGATTTGGTTTCAAGATTTGATCTTGAAAGCCTAGAATTCGAATTGCCTACTAATTCTTGAATTATAATATTAGTGTAATATTATAAATCAAGATTTAGGGATTCCCTAAATAATATTGATTATTGATTAAGATATCCAAGATTTTAGGGATTTACTAATTAGATTAGTGAAACCCTAATTTTAGGAATGAGAAAATTATAAATACACACAACCTAGGGCAAGTTGCCTAACACATTTTTTTTAGAGTCAAAATTTTCGCCAACCCTAGTTTCCAAGAGAGAGAAAGTCGAATTTCTCTAGAGAGAGAATAGTTCGACCCACATCTTTAATCTCTAGGGTTTTGTGTGTGTTCTTGCACCACTTTTCTTGAAAGGTTCAAGAATTGTTCTTGATCATTCAAGAACGTAGATTGGTTCCCGTATTCACTTGGGAAGAAGTGAAGGAGGCTAGCACCTGGGCATCTGCCAAACTGCTCGTGTGGATCACCGGTAGAGGAAGGACACTCGGAGTGGACTTCTCTGAATCGCAGTATTTCAAACCCGTCGATTGAATTGAGGTATACTTCTTCCTTTACCGGTTTAAATTTAACTAGTGGATCCTGTAAGAAATCACAAAGCACTGCGTTTTTATTAAATTTTATTTTTGCTTCCGCTGCGCTCCGCTCTGTGATTTCCCAACACTTTCTTCTAATTTTTGATATATATTGAAACAATAATCTCCTAATTCTTCCAGCACTTATTACAAAATTTGACATTCTTAATTTTACATATATAAATATACAATTTTATTAATTGAAAAATCCAACTTCAATATTACATTTACTAAAATAACTCTGTTTTGTTTCTAAGAATGATGATAGAAGAATCCTCTCATTTTGGTGGAAGAAGCATCTCCTGTGATGATTCTCCTCATCCTTTGCAATTTTTCATCTGATGAAACAAAACCATTGCAATACTTGCATCTCCATTGGACACAGTGCTTTCACTTCACAGTCGCATTCAAAAAATCATGTGTATTACCGAATCAGACGACATTCTTACATACAGAGGAAAACAACTTGAAAATGATCCAACTATATGTAGTTGAATATGAAGTCCAAAACACGACTCTATTCAATTGGTGGGATGTATGCCTAGAACGACATGAAGCTTTCGACATCACTATATGGTGTGTGTAATTGATAAGGAGTGTTACTGAAACATGTTGGATTAATTTGAAATGAATGAAACATAAAAGATAAATTTGAAATCTAGCCCATACATAAAAGATTAATTTGGGGTTAAAAATTATAATTTTTTATGGTTACATTGGTTATATATATGTGTGTGTGCACCTATTTACCATCAATATTATGTGATATGATCTCCTTGAATAAAAACAATTTATTCGCCTATCACATATCTAACATTTTGAACAATTTATTCAAACTTTACGAAATTTTAAAATGTGAGCTCAATATGTCTTCAATCAATCATCAAATTAAACAAAAATATTCACTTTTTTAAGATTGTCACTTGCAATAAATAAGGCATGATAAAACTGAGGTACATGTGAATTCCTCAAGAAAAATTCTACATTTTGTACCATTGTGGTTGATGAGTCGTGCCTTAACTTTCCCATCACATGCTTGCCCATATAAATAGGAATTGTATCCTCTATAATCAAAAGTCTCTATAGTCCTTTATAATTAATGGTAGGGCGTGTTTATTTTCTTTTTCTTTTTCTTATTCTTCTTCCTTTATCAATCCCTTCTTGTTTCACTCTCTGTATTTTCACAAACACGAACATCTTCCTCCTTGATTCATTAACCATTTCGCATCAAGGTCCCAAACTCCTCAAATCCCCCTCTTGTCGCCACTTCGTCGGCGGCGGCGTCCTAATCCCGCTACGATTCCAACCTCCATTACCTCCATGACCTCCTCTCCCTCCACGGCGATCGTAACATGTCTCTTACAACGAATCCTTCCTCCTCTCCCTTGCCCACACCGAGCTTGTTGCGTCCCTACGAGCCATCACCCTCTCCGTCTCCTGCCTCTCCCTCAAGTGCCAATTCCCCAACTTTCGTTCATTTAATCTAAAGGCCACATGGCAAGTTATGAAAGTGTTTGATTAATCCAACGATCTTTATTTACGAAATTTGGCAATGGATCCTCTACTGTACTTTTATGGTGTTTTCTCTGTTGTCCAGATCTCAATCATCCTTTATATCCAAAGGTTTATCTTGTGTAACATGTACTACACTTTTTTATTTGTATTTATAGAGGATTTTTCTCCACTCAAAACTGAAGGTGCAGACTTGCGTTTTCCCCATTTGTAATTCAGACTTCAACATTTCTTCATTATCGTGGCATGATTCATTCAATTCCAAATCAATTTTTTTTTTTAAATTTTTGATACATGCAAATCAATCAATTATTCTATTCCTATTATTTCCACAACCACAATTTCAATTTCAATACAATTTCCAAATCCACTCTTCTCCCTTTTCCTTATTCCCTTCACTCCCTCGCTGTCACCATTCAATTCCAGACTTCTAGACTTTCAGTAAGCTACAGTAACTCCACACACTACATTCTATTCGAAATTTCAATTTCCAAATGAATCATTCAATTCCTATTCCACAATCAATTTCATTTTCCAATTACGAAATCAATCGTTCTTCTCCCTTAGACCCTAGTTGTCATTGCTCGCTTGTTCTTCTCCATTCTCAGTCTCTCGCATTTTTTTTCTTCTCCATTCTTAGTCCCTCGCAGAGTGTTAAAAACAAGGGAGCCCAAAATCAAGCCCAGCCCACATTTATTAAAAGCGGGCAAGGCCCAGCCTGAAAAAAATAACACGGGCCGGATTTTAGTTCGTTACTACCCCTTATAGCCCGACCCGTATTTTAGCGAGCCCGACCCGCGATAAGGTATACTTTGGTTCCAACCAGGGTGTGACTCGATTTGCAGCAATCCACAAGGTGTTTGGCGCTAGCAATGTCTCCAAGCTCTTGCTCAATATTCTGGTCACTCGATGCCATGAAGTCGTCGCTACTGTCTCCTACGAGGCTCAGGCCAGGTTGTCAGATCCCATTTATGGCTGTGTCTTCGACAAATCCCAAATTTCTTGAACAAGCAGCAAAGACAAAGACGTAAAGAGCGGTGACTGAAATAGACATCGGTGATGGAGTGGAGAAAAACCCTCTGCAAACACAAATAAAAAAGTGTAAGACATGTGGCACAAGATAAGCCTTTGGATATAGTGACGATTGAGATCTCTAGATAGGAAAGACAACACCATAAAAGTACAGCAGAGGATCCATTGCCCAAAAATTCAGAGAACTATAGAGGCTTTTAATTATAGAGGATATGAGTCCTATAAATAAAAATGTGAGAACAAACTCATATTTGAAGAACAATTAACACTGTAGTTATGGAAGCAAAAGAGTCTTCACATAAAAAAAGATGAATAATGAGATTACACTCACTTGTGATGTAACAATAATCTTGTGACTTAGAGTGAATCTTTATAGATCAAAATTTTAGATAGAAGATTTCAATGACATGTTAGATTTCAAATAAGAGGCCAATTAGGCACATTCTAGAATAACGATAAAAAAAAATCAATAGAATATAAAAAGAGAAGGAATAACACATTGTGTGAGTTTTGTTATTGCATTTTTGAGGCTGTTTCCACGAAGGTTGTTGCTTCAAGTAATGAAAACTTTTTATCATAAACATTTCATAAAAATCTCCAAATGGCGTTAGTTTCAGTACTCTTGTCTTCATGCCTTCGATAGCTTGAGGACTTAATGCTCTCTATTTCCTGCATTTTCTTTTAATGAATTTCTCTTTTTATCAAAAAGATATTGTCCTTTTCAATATTCCAATTGGAAGTTGAAGAGTTTGTTGCACATTGTTTATATAACATATTTTGTAAGGATAAATGATACTTATAGTTATCAACTCAATATAATAAAAAAGAACTACATAGTAATAAAACAAATTTAATTTGACAAAATAATACTACTTGAAGACCATTAATGTCATCATTAAACTAAAATTTTTGTTTGTCACAACGTAGAAGCAGGATTTACCTTGTAAAAAGATGGAAATCATCTAATATTATACATACATTAATACAATTTAGCATGAACTTAAAATGATTGAATGAGAAATTAAAACAATGTAAATGGGAGACAAAGTATATATGATAAACCAATGTGATCAAATTAAATTTAAATAACATCATACTAACATGATCACAATCATCAATATCATGTAGTTAAGCCATAATCTCTAACAATTATGAAAACATATCAATATGCTAAGTGAATTTCTACCTTATCAATTTTAATAGACACTCCTGCTATTAGTAGTTGTAGCTTTCGATCATATCATTGATGCTATAGTTATAAGCAATTAAAGTTATGCAATTGAATTTAAATTATGTTTCATGATTAATAAAAAAAATATATATTAGTAACAGTTTCAAAGGAAACGAATTAATTTTGATTTTTTTAAAAAATTTATAACAGTCAATAGGACTTTTTTTTTTTGAAAAACTGGTTCTTAAAAGTATAAACGGGCCAAGTCTATTTGGTTTATAGTGAAAGTGTAAAACACCTTAAAAAGTCTCAAATTGAAAGTTATCTTATACGTATTATAGAAATGAATATGTATATTGCCTATACTTTTATTAAAATTAATTAGCTTAAATAAAACAAAAACTAAATAAAAATAAAGAAAAGCATAAAAATGTTTAGCTTAGAAAGAAAATAGAAACAAAACATAAAAAGCAATAAATAAAAATAAAATAAAAGAATAAAATGAAATGAACCGATAGAGAAAGGAGTCTTACCTCTTGAGGCGAGATTACATGAAATAAGTTAGAGGCTTGATCTGGAAAGATCGTAGATTTAGCCCTTCCAAGGATTAGTATGTGTTGGGAGAAGAGAAGAGGAGATCTATTTATAGATAGGTGGTGGGAGAATGCTTGTAAATCTAAGCGATGTAGGACTAATCAAATATACAATAACAGGTAAAAAACACATGGTAACATAACTTTACGAACATGCTACCCTAGCCTCAATTGAATTTTTTCTCTATATATTGAAACAATTATCTCCTAAAAAAAAAAAGTTATCTCCTCAATTTGTTTTGGCATTTATTACAAATTTTTACTTCCATAACTATACCTATATAAATGTTAATTTCAATTAATAACAAAATCCAATTTCATTATTAAATTTACTAAAATTAAATATAATTAAAAAAAGAAACATATTAATACAGAAAATTAAGGCTTCTTAGCTTGTTTTGTCTCAATTTATGTACTTTCTTCATTTGTCCATCATTTTTAAGTAAGCCACAAATATTATTAATATTTGATATATTAAGGCCTTTCTAGATTATGCAAAAACGTGTTGGCATACTTGTTGTCAATTGTTTATTATGTTTGATTGAAAATTAATTACAAATATTTTTATTTTATATGAAGAGTATCTTTAATTTATACAAATTAAAATACAAGGGAGAATGTATGTTAACAAAAAATTAATAGTTTTATTTTATATATGTAATAAATATGTAAAATTTAAATGATGAGAAGCCAAATTAGATTAACATAGCGGAAGGCAGAAAAATGTGAACAAGAAAGGAAGTTGAGTCATTACAAAACCGAAGGACCAAAGTGTGAGAAAACGAAAATATTACTTTTATTTCAATCTTGTTTTATGTCAGCCTCAATCTGTACAGGCTAAGACAAATCACATATGGCCATTTTCTTATAAGGTTTCTTTTCCTTGAAGGTTGAATCTTGTGGATCCGCAAGATAAAAAAAGAAAAGCAAAGAGAGTCAGATACAAATAATAAAGGTCCACTTACATTTAGACAAACCAGACTTGAGATGGAAGCATAGTTTGTAAAACCGTACCGCTCATTGACCTGGATAAGAGTTTGGGTGGTTGGGTCACCAATTCATCCGCTGGGTCACCCAAAACCCGGCTGACCCGGTCAAATAAGAAAAATAACAAATATATGTATACATTTACACATGCATCAATCTAAAAAATCTCTTATACACATATTAACTCATAAGGAATCAAATTTAAACATGGAATTGATTCGCATAACACAAAAATAACTTTTGAATCTTGATCAGCGCAAAAGTGAACAAGTTATTTGGCCTTCTTTTAATGTGCTTATAATAATAATATATTAGAATTAGACCAATTAATATGCTAAGGGCTGCACCAAGGTATGACATAATAAAGTGGATAAAATAGGTTAATTAGCGTTTATTTATTGTATTTTATAAATAAGTGCTATTTAATGGGTTTTTAGTGTTTCCGACATCCAAACAGGGTTTAACCAAAGGGAATCATCCAGAATCAACAAGAAGTAAGAAGTCATCCCCTGATGTTCGAGGATCAAGATGATTGGCTTAATTAAATAAATCTATGGACATGGGAATGTAGTACGGTTCGATACGAGAAGAACACACTTTGAATGAGCCAAATCGAAGTTCCAGAGAGCCCGAACGATGCGTTTTTGTAAAACTGCACAGTGAACGTGTTTTGGGCCATCACTTTGGGCCGCCGGCGCAACCCCAAATTGTGTGTTTCACTCAAATACGTCAAGAAAAGATGTGTCGTGACTTGGTAGGCGAAGAATTCTAACAGCGCACGAAAACTTGAGCTCAAAGATATGATTTGGACGGCCAGGATTCAAGATATCAAGATACCATCCAACGGCCCATATTCCTTGGTTTGTGCCTCTCTTTTCCATTTTTCTTCTCTTTTCCATTCATGGGTTTAAATTGGTTTCTTATATGTTTTTCTTCAAATTTCTTCTGGTTTCTTGACATTAGTTAATCATTGAGATGCACCCTTCATCATTCTTCCCACCTCCATTTTCATCTTGGAAGTCACATGAGCTTGGGCAAGCTCCTCCATTCTCCATTTTCGGCCATAATAGAGGTGTGTTCAAAAGTCAGCAAATCCTTCATTGTTTCTTCATTTTCTTGGTTGGAATGAACCCATTGGTGATAGTATATCATGTTGGGAACCGCTAGAAGCTCTTAAATCTCCACAATTTTAAGTTTTGGGACAATTTTTCCTCTAGGGTTCATAAGTGATGAAAATTGGGGTTTTTGAGCAAATCTTTGTGTTTTCTTGAAATTAATAGTCTGGACGAGTTTAATGGTAAATTTTAATGAGTTCTAATGCATTGATTTTGAATTAGAAAAGGTATTTTAAGATTTGGTTATTATGTATAAACTTTAAAGTCGCATTTTGGTCCCTATGGGTGATTTTGATAGTTTTGATGAACTAAATGGAATCCTTTGAGAGTATGGAAAGTTTTGAAATAGTAATCTTGAATTTAAAATGTGGTAATGATATGTGCAATTCTAGTTTGGATGAAAGAAATTTCCAAGCTTGTGGTATTGGCCAATTTTATTTGGATTTGAAACTTGCTGGTGAATTAATTTTGGAACTTATGGATTTTACAACATTGTTAGAGCTCCCAAATGGATACCCAAGCCACTTGTTGAACCCTTGGCTAAGATTCTAGGATTTTAGGTGGGTGTAGGAAAGTGTAGGATAAGTGCTTGATTAGTGGGTCCATGTGTGATTCGTTAGCTAACTTGCTAAAGTGTGAATTTGTGGTTTAGAACCTTGGGTCATTGGAATTGTTTCTTGAATAGTGGCCTGGTCATGTTATCAAGAGTATGTTAATGTTTCTTGATGTCTTGCACCGATTGACGATAGGAACAAAAGAAGATATAGAATCTACTTGATCGGCTAAGGTGAGGGACTTTCTTATTTCAGCCATGCTTGAGAGTTGTATGCTGAATGGTAACGTTCCTAGGTAAATGAATTCAGTTGTTAATACTTGCTCAAGATTGTGAAACCTCAAATATCCTCATAGCTGATTCTAATTATTGAAATTGAATTGTTTTTATGAAAATAATTGTATTGACATTGGCGATGACATTCGTTATATATTCTAGTGTGTTGTTTTATCATTGATTTGTTGGAAGATGGTTGTGAATGACGTGTGCACTCTCGATGGGTGAGATAAGTTGTGTGCGGTCTCCATGGGTTGAGATAATGTTGTGTACGCTTCCGATGGGTGAGATACGCTGTGTGCAATCCCCATGGGTTGAGATAATGTTGTGTGCGCTCCCGATGGGTGAGATTATGTTGTGTGCGTTCCCACGAGTTGAGATGATGCTGCATGCAATCTCGATGGGTGAGATAATGCTTTGTGCATTCCCCACGGGTTGAGATAATGTTATGTGGGACCCCGTTGGGTGAGGTGATGCTCTGTGTGCACCCCACGGGATGAGATCATGCTATGTGCATTCTCCGATGGGTTGATGATGGTTGGAATGATATCAATTGAGTTGTTATGATTTTTTTTGGCTATCTTACATGTATATATTGTTGATGTAGTTATCGTTTGGCTATTCATAATTTTATGTAAACTCATTTCTTTTGAGTAACTGTGGTTTCAATTTCAATTGGTATATTCAGGAAATCATTTATCTATATTACATTATTTTTATATAAAGCGACCTTGCAAGACTATATTTCTAATACTTCAAAAAGTATGATTTGATAGAGACTATACTTCTACTGTAACCATGCCTTTAACCCAATTTTTAAATCCTTTATGAGTCCTCTTTTCATGCGATTTTTTTTAAGGAAATTATTCTTCCAGTGATTTGAATACTTTATCCCACCAAGGTTTCAGGTCTTTGAAAGGAGTTTTTAAAATAAGACTTTATAAATTATTTTCTATTCCCAAATTTTATTTTAGCTAACATAAAACTTATGTCATTTTCTCTACTAAAATTTATTTTCTTCTCAAATGAGTTCTCAAAGTATGTTTCCTCGAAATCTCTTATTCCATAAGGTATTCTTAAGTCCATAGTTGTTCTTGTAATTTAATTCAATCCCTTTTAAAAGTTCACAAGGTTTCTCTAGTTGAGCTATTCCTTGTTTTTTTATTATGGTAAATGTTTTAAGTTGCTTATATTGAGTCATCTTAGTTAAATGGATGTCATTATAAATTACCCGTTGTTGCGGAGTGCTGGCTTGTTGGAGACCCCATGAATGGTATGAGTTAGCCACGTACTAACTGAGTTTCGACTCACCCCTCGTTTAACATTTTTAGATACAGGTTCAGCTCGAACCACTACTTGAATTCCCGGAGGAAGCCAATCAAGAGCCCATGTCGTCGTTGGAGTGAGTGATTGCTTTATTTGAGTAAAGTTGTCTTAAACACTAAACTGTCAGCTCTACAAGTACTTAGGGAGTGGATTTGGGGTTATCTATCATTATCATTATGTACGACTTGCTTAAGTGAGAGATTGATTAATTGTGTATTTTGTTTGGTTACTTTGAAATGGTATTTGCATTGATGTACATAATAATTGTGAATTTTGTTTGATTAATTGTTATGTACTGTTTGTGTGTAGGCTTACGGCATGGGGTAAGACCATGTCAGTGTCGGTCACATGCCTCCAAAGAGGGGGTCATGACAAAGTTGGTATCAGAGCTTGCTTGTCACTAAGCCTAGTGGAGCTATTAGTGGTTTCAAGTGTCATCTATGTCATTCTTAACGATGATCTAAGCTGACATTATGCGAACGCTCAGGATGTTATGTGTCCTCTTATATGGATTCTTGAACATTTTATGTCTTTGTGTCAATTTGGTGTTAGTAGTGTCCCTCCTTTTTTTTTATTAGGAATTCTATGTCAAGCAAGTCTTTATGTTTTTTGGAAGTTGGTTAAATAAATTCTCCAACTTGATCACGTGCCTCTAAAGAGGGGGTCGTGACATAGATAGCCCATACCAAATTGTTAAACAAATTGTAAAAATTACCTAAATTTTCAACGAACATGTTAAAAATTTAAGTATGTATACATTATTTTTATGAAAGAAATTATGTCATGTGACAAGAGTAGAATGAGAAAATAAATCTAATGGCACATATTCCTTACTATAGAGGCACTAGGAAAAACATACTATAGGACATGTATAGGGTCTGTTTGGATCAGATTTTGATCAGCTTATAATTTAATCAGCTTATGAGCAGATTATGAAAAATCAGATTATATTGAGAATGATGTTTGGATTAGATTTGTAAAATTAGATTTTTAGGCATGAAATTATTTAAATGGGTATATAATGATTCTGAGTGAAAAGTTTGAGTTCATGACATCTCTTGGATATTATTATTATTATTTCTTTTGTTGGGTTTTCATAGGAAATATTTGGAAACCACATTTATCATCTTTTTCTTATGTTAAAAAATAAAAATTATACTTAAGAATAGAAATCAAACTTGTCCTCAGCTCTTTTATATGCTGTTATATATTGTTTACACTTATTTTTTAGTTTTAGACAATTCCAAATAAAACTTTTTTTTTCAAGAAAGCTAAATTTTTTGCCAATATAAAACTATCATAGTCAATTACTTTGAATTACTAACTGCACAAGACAATTCTTTTAGGAATATTTTTATTTCTTCTTCAATCTTGATGTCAATTTTCTTACACGACTCCTCTTTATATTTTGATTTTCTCATCATGTTAAATTGTCAATTCCAACAAATTATTTCAGGTGAAACATTCAACCTTCAATGTTGACATGGTGAATCGGAAATTGAATGCAAAATAGAAGTCACGTTGTAATTCATGAGATTACAAAGATGTCATGAAAGAGTCATCAATGAAATTAGCCAAACCATTATTTCTTTTATTTTTTAATTATTGCTAATAGGCAATAACTAGCAAAAGGAATTACAAGCCGAATTACAAGAAACCTAATTCAAGTATACGCATTAGTAATTGTTCCAATAATGATGTGAAAGAACATTTAACTGTCTACGGTGCAGTTTTTGAAACAAGTGTCAACCATGCCATCAACATTCTTCATATCTGGTAAAATTAAACACACAGATTATCCTCATAGAACTTGAAAGCCAATAATTAGAATGTATAATATACAAAGAGATCAAAAAAATCCAACCTAGCTATATATATATATATATATATATCTACAATAGTGGATTTTGTATACCCTATTGAACATAGAAATATTATTTTAAATTTTAAAATTAAAAAAAATATTTTTCTACCAGAAAATAACTCCATCAAAATAAATCTTCTGTAATAATTTATAAATATAAAAAAACATAAAAATTTAAAATATGTTTTGAGATATTTTTACACTTTGGTATCCTGTGGTTTGGTCATATTTCACTTTGGTACCCTGTGGTTTAAAAAGTGACACTTTGGTACCCTGTGGTATTCTCCATTAACACTTTGGTACTCTTTGAAGATATTTTGTAATTTTAACCATAACAAATTTTGCAAAAATTACATATTGACCCCAAAATTTTTTAAAAGTTTTCATTTTAGTCCCTAGATAATATGTATCCAAGGACCTATTTGTAATTTTCTGAAAATTTTTTGAGGTCAATATGTAATTTTTGAAAAATTAGTTATGGTTAAAATTACAAAAATAGCTCCAAAGGGTATCAAAGTGTTAATGGAGAAAACCATATGGTACCAAAGTGAAATATGACCAAATTATAGGGTACCAAGGAGTAGTTTACCCTATAATATATATATATATATATATTTATATATTTATATAATATGTTGATGAGATTGGTCGAAAAGTAGTGTTACCTGTTTGAGGAGATCGAATTGAGCTTAGAAGGCAAGAATTAGTACAATCAAAGGTGGCATGATCAACATCTGGCGAAGGATAGCAAGTGAGTAAACAAAGAGCCATGCAAATGTGACGTTTGGCACCACTCCAACGACCACATAGTTTCTCACACGTATTATAACAGGACTTGTATGACAAGGGAGTAGGTAATTCTTGTGCAGATGATGATGATAAGGCTAGAATCATCATAAGCACAATAGTGAAAGTGAAAGCTAAGAACTTCATGGCTGTTATCTAATCAGATAATAATAATGTATATGATTCTCTTGATTTGTGAGGAATATGGTCTCATCTAATCACTCAATTTATAGGGTGAGAATGAATTGATGGTATGAGTGTAATTAAAACTTTCATCAAGTCTTTTCAAATTTTTGCTATTTGTTTAATAATTTGTTATGGGCTATCTAAAATCTAAAATAATTATTTAATTTTGTTTTATATGGTAATATAATTAAAATATTAATAATAACTCTTAATTACTTGATCACATTCTTTTAATATCTTAACATTTATACTTTATGGACTAAAATCCAAAATACATCAGTTTTTTAATTAAGCTTAGGGGTGTTCACGGGCTGGGTTGGGTTGGGTTTAGGGCGGGTTGGTTCGGGCTCATTAATTTATTTGGTGGGTTGGGTTGGGGTGGGCTAAAGAAAATAATTGAGTCAACCCAAACCAACCCAAACCAAACAGTGGGGGTTGGTTTGGGTTGAGTTAGCGGGTTGACCCATACTAGTTTTTTTTATTTTTTATATATTTATTTTATAAAAAATTTGGTCTCTCTTAAATTTTTTTCTTTAATTTGGTCCTTCACAATTTGTTTTTTTATTGTTGCACATGCCCATACCCCATCCAGTCACAATAGTAATAGAGTAGAAATTGTTGATTTATGCTAAGTTTGATATACATGGTTATTTCACGTACATAAGTCTTTATCTCTGTAGTTGCCCTATTTAAGTCATGTAGCGAAGGTCATTAACTTGCTGGAATGTTGGTAAACGTATAGGTTATTCAACACCTATAAAAGATTATACTTGTGCAATCTTTAAGGTTGGGGTTATCTCTTTTTACTTCTTTATAACCTGCCAAGGGAAATAATAGCCTGGATAAATAAAAGAAATCAAAACATAAATGTAAACAATGGGAGTCTTGAACCAGATAAAACCAGAGACTTATTATATATTTTAATGGAATTACTAACTTCATGATACGATAAATCATAAAAGCACAGTATAATTTATTATTTATTGAAAAGTAAAAGAAGAAAGAATGCTTGTTGATTTTATGATTTGGTTCAATTATTTGAAAGTGAAGAATGTAGATAGAGAACATTTTAATTGCCTAAAACTGAAGTTGAAACTTTTTGTTTTTGAAACATCAGGCAAAATGAATGTTGATCATATGAATTCGAACCCCCAATTTCCTTTCTTGACTCATGTTTACAGACGGAAGAAATTCTAAGTGGTAATTGCATTTAATTCATCTATATAAATACAGGATTGTAGAGCAAAAGTTTCATCTTTCAAAGTCAAGTTACTCGAATGTGCAGCCAAGAGTTATTTTTCCCCGTGTAAAAGTTGGAGGATTTGGATATCTTCTTGTGCCTGTTGTGGACCTGTGCTAATATGTCCATATACCAATTCATAGTCATTTGTGTGTGTGTGTGTGTTTTTTTTGTTGGCAATTTGGTAGTTTTATCTGCTTTTTACTCTGGGTATTTCTCTCTCCTTATATTTTGATGCAATGAATGAAGGACAACAAAAAACAATAAAGGAGATTCAGATGACATGTGATCACATTATTACCTTTTCTTACTTTGTCCCTAGGTCATTGCCCTTTAAACCATATCTTGCTTTTATGCATTTTTTACTATGATGATTTGTTAGGAGCGCAATTTAAATGACGAACATTTATGCTACTTTGTGAAACGAAGAATATGGAATTATGTCGATGGCTAATGTCTGTTTACATGTTTCTCAGGCAAGAACTTTGTCCAAAGAAGAGGATGTTATTCTATCCCAAGCTCCCAAAAATAAGTTTTGATAATCATGATGACTTCTTTCATTTCACAGAAGAAGAATGTCCACTTCCTTGAACTATATGAAGCTACTCTTCAAGTCTTCTTATTGTGAAACAATTAAACCTTGAAGATGGCCAGATTTGATGTAGTTTTCTTACCTTAGTTTATATGCTTTTATTAATTAGTATCTTATGTAAAACTTTTGGAGGTGATAATTTTGGAATTTAATGTATGTTGATTTTTCATTTGGCTCTACGAATTAGGATGAATCTGTTTTGCATAATTTTTTTAACCAATCAAGGAAGTGTATGAGGAAAATTTCTTTTTTTTAAAAGAAAAAAAACATATATTTAGCTACGGTTATAACTGTGGCTAACCGTATCCAAAAATGCTTGCCTAAAATATGTAGAAGAATTAACCACGGAAATGACCGTGGCTATGTAATAGTTAGCCACGAGTTTGACCGTGGGGGAGTGAATGTTACCACGGTCAACATTATCGTGGCTAAATATAAATGCGACGCCTCAATTAGCCACTGTAGGCTGAACCGTGGTAACATTACTTGGCCACGGTGTTTTGGTAATTTAGCTACGGTTTTCACCGTGGCTAAGAGCCGCTTTTTTTGTAGTTGTAGTCTGTAACAGGTAGCTGTAAATTGGATGCTTTGTGCTTATTCTATCATTACAAAATTATTATTTTGTATGTACAGTACAGTAACTGTCACGACCCCCTCTATGGGACCACGTGACTGGCACAAACATGGGCCTAACATTAATCAAAGCAAACACTATCCTAGAATACCAAAAGCAATTATAACGCTAATCAATCTTCTCGTTTCAGCGAGTACAGACTAGAGTTTAATACAATATTGACTCAAGAAGGAAATTACCCACACGTACGATGATGCGAGCTTATTGATTGGCTCCCTCTTGGGGCAAGAGTGGCGGCTTGCCCTGGACCTGTATCTAAAAAATGTTAAAAGAGGGGTGAGTAGAAACTCAGTGAGCGGCTATAAGAATACACAGTCCATAATAACATACATTTAACTACAACAGTTCAGTGTAGACAATAATTTGAATACATAAGAGTATCTCATACCATATTCTTGAATTTAAATTGTGGAAAACAAAATGTGCAAGTTTGACTTTAAAGAGTGAAAGTGTCAAGTTTGTGAGATTGGCTCAAGTCAGTAGTTTTGAAACTAGTTTTTTAATCTTTTCAATCTATAGTTTTTAAACATTATTAAGGCTGTCAAATTGATACCTAAGCCTTATGTTAGTCCCTTGTTTAGGTGCTAGGATCTTAGGTGGGTATGACTAAGGATTAGAATGAGTGTTAAGGAGTGGATGTCTTGTGAGAATCTATCACTACCTTTTGCGAAGAGTTAGACCTTCAGGTCATTTGAAAGTCAATTCTTGATTTTTGTAATTGACTCCTTGTTTGTGAATGTGTTTATAGATTCGCTTGCACTGATCGTTGGTCGTAAAGCTAAAAGGTGCATTTATCTTGGGTCGAGGTGAGTGCCATTCTTATCTCGGCCCTGCTTGAGAGTTTGTATGTTGATTGGAATGATTGTTGAGTAAGCAAATCTTCTTGTTATTACCTATCTAAGATTGCAAATTTCTATTATTCTTAAACTTAATCATTGAGGTGGTATATATATTATGTGTGTGCTCCTCATTGGGTTGAGGTGGATAATATATGAATATATATGTTGTGTGCTCCCCATTGGGTTGAGGTGGCTATATGGATAAATTGTGTGTGCTCCTCATTGGGTCGAGGTGGATATTGATGATATAATATATGTTGATCATGCATGAGTGGAGGCAGAATGGAAATACTTATATGTGTGCTCCTTCGAGGGTTGAGGAGATGATTTGTGTGCTCCCTGAGGGGTTGTGATGATGATATGTGTGCTCCCTCGAGGGTTGAGGAGGTGATTGTGTGCTCCCTGAGGGGTTGAGGTGATAATATTTGTGTGTTCCCCGATGGGATGAGGTGGTTACTTGTGTGCTCCCCAATGGGTTAAGGTGGAAGTACTGATGCAATACTTTACTTGCGAATCAAAGGTGATGGTTGACTGGCTTATAGATTGTATTAGAATATTACTTGCTTGATAAATTGATGACTGTTATGTATTGATTGTATTTGCATTTCACTTGCTGAGAGATTGATGATTGTGCAATATTGAATACTGATATTATTGATATTAAGTGTTTCAATTCTTTGATGGTTGGAATGATATCAATTGGACTGTTATGGTGTTTCTAGCTACCCTACAGGTAAATAATGTTATTGAAGTAATTTTTGTTTGGTCATTCATGGTTTTATATAAACTCCTTTTGAACAATCTGTGATTTAACTTTCGAGCAGTGTTTTGAAGAAGTATTTCATTCTTCTAGGCTATTTTTTATTTAAAACGAAATTCCAAAACTATATTTCTAATGTCTCAGAGAATATGATTTGAAGGAGACCTATATTTTTATCTTCACGATATTTTTACCCAGATTTTTAAATCTTTCATGAGTCCCTCAATAGTCTTAAAGAGTTTATATATAAAATCCTTATGAATTGCGAATTTCTAAGTGATTTAAATAAATTGTCTTACCAAGTTTAGGTCATTGGAAGAAATTTTAAGAGAAAATTTTTATAATTTATTTTCATTCTCCAAACTTTATTTTAATAAAAACTTAAAAACTTTTGTGACCTCCTTTATTGAACTTGATTCAACTTTATTTTTTCTCAAATAAATCTTTAAAGCATGTTTTTTTTCTTAAAATTATTTAACTCCATGGAATTCCTTAAAATTCATACTTGTTTATATATATTTCACCTTTCTTGAAAAGTTACTTTTATCAAGAACAAATTTTTTTTTTTAAATGTTTCATACTCAAATGTTATTTTAGACATAACTTTCATTACACTTTTCATCAAGCTAACGCTTTACCTTTGAGATCAATTTTTAAAGTATTTATGTCCTTGTGAGACTTATTAATATGATTCCTAAATAAATATTATTTCTATCTCCCTACTATATTCTGAAGATTCTATGTTCATCTTTCATTGCGTTATCTTTTTCCTTCTCCCTTGTGCACTCAAATCTCTGTCTTTATTAGATTGTCGTGATTAAATGTATAGTGTGATTTGGATTTTGTATTATCATAATTATTGGTTTGGATTGGTTACTCCCTCTCCGTACATGGTGATGCCCTACACCACGACTGGGACGGGTTAGCTGCTCACTCAATTTCGACTCACCCCTCGTTTAACATTTTTCAGATATAAGTACAGGTCAAGTGTCAACTTCTGCTCCGAGAAAAAGTTATCCAACTATTTTAAGTATAATTGTGTATAAAGTGAATTACTATGTTGTTATTGTGTTTTTTATATGGAATGATTGTGGGTATGCTTACGCCATGGGATAGGCCCATGTTCATGCCGGTCATGTGCTCCTATTTAGGGGGGTCGTGACACTTACATTGTACTTGGGTAATAAAAGAAATAAAAGAAGTCATAATCTCTTCAACAAAAATATTACACAAGTCTCATGTTTAACCAAGCTTTCTGTGACATAGTACGTAATAGAAACTGAAGTCAAACTTGATCATCATCATCGGTAAATGTATTCTCCTCTTTTAAAAATAGCAAAGTTAGTTTTGTACCGCAATAATATTAATAGCAAAGTCAATTCAATGAAAAATTGTTCATGGGATGAAAGAACAATTTTCAACATAATAGTAAGAATATACAGTAAAAACATATGAGCTACTTGTGCTATAAAGTTATAATTTTCTTCACTACTCAATTACTAGCAAGCAAATAGCAACCTACATTTTAAGCTAAAATCAATTGTTCCACTGCATTAGAACACACCAAAGCATGATACAGTTTCAATCTCATTATATTTATATATATAACTAAATGCTTCTAGTTTCTTCAAAATAGAAACTATGACTGAGACTCTAATAACTTAAAAGAAAATTATCTCATGTTATAATAGCTGCCATAATTAAGTACCCAATTCCTTGAGCTAAAAATTCATGATTAGTTAATGTATAGGTCTAGCTATAAAAGTAAAAAATAATCACTATAACTTGCTGTCATGAAAAGATATACATACTATCTCAAATACCCCAAATAGAGCATAATTAAATTTGGTATTTAAATATTTAGTTCATTTGTTGAATCAAAACTTGTCTAAGGTTGATATATACATAATCTTAAATAGAATTAATGACACGCAGACGTACGTGTACAATTTCAAGGCACAAATACATAATCCAGCTTAATTAGGTACTTTAATTTTGCAGTTTGCTTCTGCAAACAATATATCAATAAACAAAGGAAGAGAATAGCAAATTATATTAGGAGGGTTTTGCACGTTCACCTTACATGCATTCTTTTATTCTTTGATTTAGGGTGTTGGAAATTGGAACTGGCTAATGTCATGGATAATTATGGACAAAATAAGGCCCAATGATCAAATGGATTGGGTTGATGAATATGGGTTTAGAGGTGTGGAGACTTGGAGGCCATGTGCCCCAAATGAAGTGCCCCAAATGAAGTGTGTTATGGAATGTGGTTAAATAGCTATGTGAAGAGGGGAACTGGGTAGATATATTGTTAGAAAATTCTCTCTCTGCATTCTCTCTCTTTCTCCCTGATTCTGCTTCTCTCTCTCTTCTTGCTTCTCTTTCTTTCTTTCTCTTTCTCTTGTTATCTTTTAGTCCCTATTTACTGTTTTGCATCAGGATCATCAATGAATATCAGTTTTATTTGAGTGGCTCCATTGTTTTGTTATTTGCATATAACAATTGGTGCTTTCGTTGAGAGTCCTCCCATTATGACTGATAAGGATTGTAGAGCTCTCCAGGTGATTGGAAAATTGACGGAGTGCTGGGAACGGGAAGAGGTAGCATGGGTCTCTCGTTTCGACAGGTTGGATTCTGCAGTTGATCCTCTCTCGCGAGCTGTTGATAAGTCGATTCATATTCTCGATGCTCAAATTAGCCCTTCCCAATCTGATTACCCGCAGATCCAACTAGTTACGGTGTCACAAGCAGCCTTGCGTGTTGTTCCGATTGCTACAACCACTTCGGCGGCTGTGACGATTCCACACAAATCTAGTTTTCCTCGAATGTTACCAACCCGAACGACATCATCAGTGACTTCGGTGACAAGTAAGGTCGTCGTTGAGCTACCTCCCTCCTATGAGGTAGGGTTTTGTGACGTTTACAATGCGAAAATATTGTCAAATCATATATGCCCTCTGATTTGATTTCTTGAACAATTTGTTGGCTCATCACCTCTCTTTCATGTTTGGATGAATAACCATCGATATCTGCCCAACTGTTCAAGGAGTTGTGATGTTGATTTGGTTTTACAAGGTCATTTTGGGTCGATGCACCAGAAATCGTACCTCCCTCACTTCATGGCTTGGCCTATCCAGGTGGGCAGTCACACAGGTTTGGATCGTTTGTTCGATCGATGGTCACTGTTACTTCGTTGGCCTTCAATGTGGCAAACTCATCAAGTCGTAGCATTTACTTTTGTTCACTCAATAACTAAGTTTTCAGTCGGCGAACCTCCCCCCTCGTCCGTGTTGTTTTTGTTGTTCCATTCTCTCTCGGATACACTCGTTAATCCTTGCTCTGTTTTTGTTGTTTTTCAATGCTACCATAATCGTATGGAATGGATTATATGTAGCCATCGCTCGAAACGACATTTTCAGGGATGTGGATTCGTTTTTGAATGTCTTCAATCATATCGGCTACATTCCGCGCAGATGTCTTGCAAGTTGCAACCAAAAGTTCTGATTGCCTTATTTTGTTCGATTTCGGAAGATCGAGCTAGTGGGTAAGGTCGATTATCGGTTGCCGCTTCCGGTGTTGACACACACCCAAAACTTTTTCCATTCTCTCTCTCCTTGCCCAGTTTTGGATAATCGTATGTTCATGTTCTCTCTTCTTCCCCAAACGCAACATTCTCATACTCTGTTTTGGCGATTGTAGAAATTTGCATAGGCATCACCACAACAGTAGCTCTTGGTTACGACATGTTCATTCGATGGCAAATTGTGAAATGTTTGAAGCCTCTAGAAGAATCGGCGTCTCCGCTCCACATCTTAGTCGACCACCATTATTCATTCAATGGAGTTTTTAGGGTTTGCAACGTCAATTTCGATATCAGCGATAAGAGAATCAGTTTGGTGGCCCATACTTTACTCATTATGGCATCTATTATTGTACACCGTCTTAGGGCCCAACAAATTGCCTTTACTCATCTTAAAGGGCTTGGTCCTTATTCGATTAAAACACAAGGGCTTTGTTCTTCACATACTGGACTCCATCTTTTTACCATGGCATTGGTCCCATTTGAGGAGCCTCACACATCTTTGGGCCTAAAATTATTGGACTCATATCACTGGATTTCAAGACCATTAGCTTTCCCTCCATGCGACACTTCCGCAGAGTTGCTCAAATTCCTTCAGCTTTTGGTTGCATTGGATGCTCACTCACCACCCATGTGGGATCCTTTTGCCCAATTGAAGCCACGTTTTTCATCCTTTGACCTTGAGGACAAGGTCCATTTCAAAAGGTGGAGTAATGTCATGGATAATTATGGACAAATCAGGCCCAATGATTAAATGGATTGAGTTGATGAATATAGGTTTAGAGGTGTGAAGACTCGGAGGCCATGTGACCCAAATGAAGTGTGTTATGGAATGTGGTTAAATAGCCATGTGAAGAGGGGAATTGGGTAGGAATATTCTTAGAAAATTCTCTCTCTGGATTCTCTCTTTTTCTCCCTGATTCTGCTTCTCTCTCTCTTCTTGCTTCTCTTTCTTTCTCTTTCTCTTGTTATCTTTTAGTCCTTATTTACTGTCTTGCATCACGATCATCAATGAATATATATAGCAGCCCCAATACTCAAAGAATTACTACCAAAAAGTAAAAGTACCTGTTGCATAGTTGGCCTCATCGTAGCTCGAATTTCGCCTTCTTCTAAAATCTTAAGAAATTCCTCCCGCTAAACTTGTAATCTTCTGTCCATCTCAGCTTGCATTTCTTCAAGTACACTGTCTATAGTTGAAGAAACACTAGCTTCCTCATCTCTTGCTAGTAAAGCCCTCTTACTTGGTGGTCTCTTTCCCTAACCTTTTCCTCGAACATAACCAGATCGTGTACCAAGCGCAGATGCTAAAATTTCATCATCTGAAAGAGGATTGTCACTTTGTTGCTGTTGAATCACAATTTCTTGGATCTCACCCTACAAATACAAGAAATGAATTAGCTAATAAATAAGTTCATGAATTGAACTTCTTCCATATTTTGATATTTTGTATATATATGACAAGAATCTCTCTGCTCTCTCTTTTGTTTTAGGAGTACGTTGAAGCTTCATATTCGATCAAGTGCTGCCTTTTTCCCAGTTTTAGGATCCCTCTGCAAGAAACAAATTCACAACTTTGGAATTATTAAAATAAAGCAAACACATGAGTAATAAAAGAAACACATAATTGTAGAATTTTGGGAAGACTAAAAAGTTTTCCAAAATATGCTATTTACACTTACCTTGAAACTATCATAACCAAAATGTTCTACCAACCAAACCCAATCTTCTGTAGTAACATCAATAGGTTTGTTAGCTAGCCTCTCACAGTCATTATCAAAATTATTGTAATGCTTACGTAGTTGTGTCTTCCAAGCTCTAAAGAGCCTTTGCATAGTTTCAATGACAAATTTCTTCAAGTTTAACTCATTTTGACCATCAGAAATCTCAAATTTTTCATGTACCTTTAACCACATTACTTCTCCCATTGTGGTAAAAACTTTCGGCTATTTACCTTATCGAAATGAAGCAGTTTGTGTCACAATCAGTTCAGTCCACTGTAATTGACTAAATCTCTAGCTGTATTATTGACACCTATTGATTCCTTCAACTAACAAATCTCTGGACAAATAAAACTAAAGTATATAGATGTGTTCAGTATCATAACACTTTACTGGTATACAAGAAACAAGAGGAAAAGAGGTTCAAAACTTGAACCAGAGAATTGGTTCATAAATGAACCAGATTTTGGTTCAATTTTGGACCTGTTTTCTGATTTTCAGATTTTGGTTATTTCTTTTTGCATTTTCAAAATACATAGTTTTGATTGCAGAAATTAAATTGAGGACAAGAAGTGCTTGGGGTGTGCTTCAAACTCTGTAGAAGATTTTGGTATCAATACTTGGAAGGTATGCATGTAATTTAGTTTGCTGAAATAATTGTGTTTTCAATTTGAAATATGATGTAATTGGTTTTATTTGAACTAGTTGAAGGGAAATAAAGGATAATTGGCATAATTTTGATGATATATATAGCCCAAAATCAGTGTTGGATGGGGTCTCCCGGCCCCCTGATGTGTGTACTGCTGTAATGTTGGCTGATTTGGTCTCTTAATGAAATTTCATTTGTAATAAAAAAGTAAAACTAAAAACCATTCAAATTTAATTTAATATATCTATCTTTGATCAACTCGGTTTTTTTCTTTGTTTGCTCAAGATATAAATCTTTGCCATCATTAACATTCATCCTTAATTTGGTCATCTTTATATATATGTGATATTAGATGTTTTGTTTGTCTTACTATTCTTTAATGCTTATTTTTCTTATGTGTTCTGCCTTGGATAGAAAAGACATGAAGTCAAGTGGAGCATCCTGAGGTTATAGATTATTTTTATACACCTTTTTTTATACTCTCTCAATGTCAATTGCAGGGACCAATTCATTAAAAATGACAAATATTCTGGATTATTCTATAATTAGTAGTTAAGGACTTGTGTGAAAGAAAAATCTTAAGAGAATGGAGAATTTCTAAATTATGAAAACTTAAGGACCTTAAAACGATAAAAAATGTCGAGTTGGGGTATAATTGACTCAAATGTGAAACATTGAAAATATAATTAACAAAAAAAAGCGTTGGGGGTATAACTGAAAATGACCCATACGTTGGGGGTACCAATAATACTTTTGCCTTGTTTTTACGTATTTATGTGTTTTGGCTTTTTGCAGTGTATATGTACGCATAATTCGCCCCGTTTAATTTTGTCATTAATCCCTTCAATCTGGAATGGCATAAATATTAAAATGGCAAAAGACCCTTTCGTGCCCCTAACTTTTGGGGTCAGTTTCAGTTATGCCTCTAACGTTTGTTTTATGTCAATTATGCCCCAATGTGAAACGTTGGTGTCAATTATACCCTAATCTCAATTTTTTTTGGGCCAAAGTCCTATTTAGGTCCCCTCAAGTTTGCTCAAAGTTCCGTTTTGGTCCCTCAAGTCTCCGGCGAGATACATGATTGCCTCGACGACTACAAAAACTTCTAATCCAAGGTTTTTTGACCTCCTAAGTTCAATGACGACCTTCATTTTGCGAACAAATGACTGGAAATATGATTTTCGGCGATTGTGTAATTTTTCGGCGGCTTGCCAGTCATTTTTTCGCAAAATGGAGGTTGTCATTGAACTCAGGAGGTCAAAAAACCTTGGATTAGGAGTTTTAGTAGTTGTCGGGGTTGCCATGTATCTCGCCGAAAAGTTCGTCAGAGACTTGAGAGTCCAAAACGGAACTTTGAGCAAACTTGAGGGACCAAAATAGGATTTTGGCTCAAAAAAATTGAAGTTATGATATAATTGACACCAATGTATTAGGGGCATAACTGACAGTCTGACACAAAACAAACGTTAGGAGCATATCTGAAACTGATACCAAACATTAGGGCATATGAAAGGGTGTTTTGCCTATTAAAATTAAACGAAACTACAGTTTCTTCGTACATATTCTTAACACATGTTGTCTGTATGTCATCATTTGTTGATTCTGATATATTATATATATATATATACATATACCCAAGATCGATCAATGCTACTAATTATGGATTATGTGATACCACTACAAAAAACACGGTCTATGCCGACGGTTATATGCCCACGGTCGATGCAAGCGTCGGCAGAGACATGAAATTGGCTTCTTTGCGCACGGTCAGATGAAGCGTCGGTGAAGGCAAGGAGAAGCGTCGGCAAGGAATTAAAAGGGCGCTAAACTTTTCCCACCTAGCATTTTCACGATTCCCTCCATTTCAGAGTTTCATTCTCAGTGTTTCATTCTCAGAGCATTTTCGTGAGACACCTTCAGAGCTTCAGAGCCATTTCGTGCGACACCTTCAGAGCTTCTTCGCGAAAATCCCCAAACCTTAGACAAGCCGTTTCCCCAAATCGATTTTCAGAGCTTCTTCGCGAAAATCCCCAAACCTTAGACGCCGTTTCCCCAAATTTCTCTCTAGCGAAAATTTCTTCTGAAGCTGTTATTCGCCCAAGCCTCCATTTCCACAAATCGATCTTCTCCTGCTAATTAATTCGTCTTCTCTTCTCTCAGATTCGACAAAATTGAAGGTAAAATTAACTAAACCATCCTTGATTTTCACTAATCGATTCTTCTTCTGCTAAAATTGAAGGTAAAATTGAAGCTGTTATCCTTTTATATTGTATTTTCATGTCTTATTTGTTAGTTTGACTCCTATACTCACCTAGCTAGCTCGTTACGTTTATGTCTCAGACCATCCTTGATATTTTGACTTAGCTGATATTTGCAATAGGTTTTTCCCTTCTTGGTGATAGTTTTTCAGCTTGTAATGGGTCTCATCCTATTGAGGAATAATATTTTAAAAAATCAGGTACCAAAATGACAGAATTCGTATAATCTAGGGACTAGAAATCTAGAATGTCAGTTTACTCTAATAGTTTTTCTGTTTTTCCTCTCAATAGTGTCCAGAAAATGGCTTACCTTACTATTTTACCATCCTCTGAGCCTAAGTCAAAGCGTGCCATGATGATGCCACCATATCCAAATCCAGTATTATAATTATCAACTAATCTGTGCTCTAAAACTGATATGACTATTGAGATGCTTCTTTATTTAGCAGGCAGAATGTGGAATGTTAGACTTACCTAGAAAAAGCACTATTGACTATTGAGCATCTAATGTAACAAATAGCAAAGAATTTAGCAGTGGGTTGAGAGAAAAGAGAGCATATAATTAATATGAGGCTCAACCTGCCGCAATGGTAGTTAAGGGTGTACATGAGTTAAAATATTCTGTTTAGCAGTGGGTTGTTCTGTTTAGCATTCATGACATCTTTTCATTCAACTGTGGTTACTACTTCTGACGAGGCAGTTAACTTAATTCTCTCCAGTAATACAAACATCCTAATCCTATTCCCTATTACCACAAAATCCTATAGCACAGCATCAATAAAGCATGAAAAATGTTTAAGTTATGATATTCAGGCCAAAAAAAATGATATTTAGACCAGAACTTAAGTAGAATAAAAGAGAAGAGTAACAGCTTATGATACTAGCTAGTGCCTGACTGACTCTAGGGAAAGAGGTTCCGATTGCATCATTAATTCATTATCCTTGCTTCTTGGTCACCATATTATTTGAACTAAAATCTTAATTCTCCATTTAGTCATGATACTGAGTAATTCTGTGTCTAATCTAGCATGTAAACATGATCGTCTTTGATAATGAATATTCATAGTCTAGCATGAACTTTCTTTTATGTTGGCCAACCCACTAAGGCGGTAAGGCTTATTTCTTTCAAAGCACTATTGACTATTGAGCATCTAATGTAACAAATAGCAGAGAATTTAGCAGTGGGTTGAGAGAAAAGAGAGGATATAATTAATATGAGGCTCAACCTGCCGCAATGTATATCTCCATTTGGGAATATATATCCAATATATGCAAGTCAAATATGCCCACCTAGGAAATATTCATACTATCTTATTTGGAAAAATCTTCTCAAATTTATTGTTGTACTCTTCTTTGGCCATTTAAGTACTGTTTCTTCTTTCAGGAATTAGAGAAATGGCATTTACCTTTGGAAGATGAGGAAGAAGTTGTTAATGCCATCAGTCTTGTCCTTGGTTCTGTGCCCAACAGAGACCTAAAGAGCAACTTATTGGCTAAATTGCTTTCTTCCAGCTACGAAGCAATTGGGAAACTGGTAAGCTTCCTTTTTCTTTTTCACCCATCTTTCCAATGATAAACTAATACCCCTAGAGTTTTAAATGCTTCAGTAAGCAGCTTTCTAATCTATCATCATAAACTAATCCCCCTAGAGTTGCTTTCAAAGTATTCCTTGGTAATGATATCAAATTTAGTTGTATGCACATGTTTTTATGACGATTAACACGCTGATTATACCTTTAATTTTGATAATACATTGCTCAAAACTGACTGGCAGTGAATCATCCTTTTCCCTAAAAACTTTATTTTCTCACTTCCTCAATAATATGATGCAATGTATAAGGGAGTGGAGAGAAATAATAATAATAAAGGCTCATAAATTAATATGAGCATCTATTGGGCATATTGTTTCACTTAGAGCTTTTTCAAAACTTAAAAGTTAGGCATAAGGATTTGAATTTTATATCTTGCTATGCAGTTCAATTTTAGGGTCTCATTGGCATCCTTCTCGAAGTCTTTGGCTTTTCTTTCTTCAGTTTGATACAGCTTACTGATTGTGAATTACAGGTAAGATAGTGCAAGAATTCTTGAACTTCTAGTGTATTCTAACATTGAAGTTTTCTTCCATAGCTATGTTGCTTCCAGTCAATTTATTTTATCAAGAGAGGACTCTGGCTCTCATAGTGACAGAGAATTTTAATTTGACACCAGTAATAAGGAATTTAGGGATGTACTTTTATGAGAAATAGGCCCATATTGACCTAGCAAGAACAAGCTTCTTTCTGGTTAGGTGGTTTGGTAAGAACCTATAACATCAAAATTAGTGCTTACACCTGAGTATTCTGATTCTGTAATTTCTAGAAAACCAAGTTCAGCAATGAGTTATTGGTTTTGCAGAATGCCTGCAGTAGGTGCATCTGGTGCCATCTTTGGACTAGTAAGTTGTTTGAAGTATTTATTTGTGGTCCAAATTGAAGCTTACATTTTACTGTGAGGATAAGGACCTAATGATATATCATTTATGTTTATTCTTCCACTGTTTTTCTGATATATCATTTGACTGGTAATTACATGCATAGAAGGGAGAAGATAGGAAACAAAGTTTACCAAAAAAAAAAAGATGGAGAAGATAGACATCAGTTTTGGCTAAAAGAGAAAATTATATAGAAAATTATATAGACATCAGTTTGTTCTTGCTAAAAGAGAAAACAACTGATGTCTATCTTCTCTTTTAGCAAGAACAAATTTCACCCTTAAATAATCATCATTGAGAAACCACGTGTATGATGACTAAAAATATGAATCAGAATTGATGACTATTATTGCTGCCATTATTAATTAATTATGCTCCTAATATTTTAATGTTAAAACACGTGTATGGATCACCATCCTAATTAATTTTACAAGATAATTCCTATACTTTATTAATTTTAACTGTTAGATGAACTGAATTGAACTTGCGCATGGATGCAGATATATAGCTGTTAGCTGTTGGCTGTTTTGGCACTGATGAGAATTATATATATTAATTTTACACGTGTATGGCACTTCTCCCATTCTCTGCTTTTTTTTTGTTCTGTTTTTGAATCAGAATTGCCCCCAATCAGCAAGAAGAGTGGCCATCATGCCTGAAATATGAAGGTTGTGAAGTTAATGGCTGTAATATGATGTTATGAATGTGAATGCTTAAAACTAATGGAGTGTTTATAATAATTATTTAATTATTATAAACATAAAAGTCAGTGTGTGGAGTGTGATGGTGGCTAAAAACTTCATAGTTACCAACTAATTAACTTATTTGTAAGAGAATTACTTGGCCAATCAAATAGGAGTGAGAAATTAGAATATATAGTACTAGTTTGTTGGTAGTGTTTAGGTGAAGCTGTTTTGTCTGATTTAATTTTGCTGAATTGTGTTTTGTTCCTTCCCTCACCCAAACACAAACATAGGATTCTTAAATCTTAATATGCCTTTACCTTGCTTTAGCGACGCTTAGAACCGTCGGCATCTAGCGACGCTTATAACCGTCGCCAAATAAGTTCAGGGAGAGCGAATTTGACTGAGTCTAGCGACGGTCACAACCGTCGCTAGGTTTTATCTAGCGACGGTTATCCCTACGGTTGATAAAACCGTCGCTAAAAGGCTCCCGACGCTGTGTTTAACGACGGTTTCAGTAACCGTCGCTAGATCTCTGCCGACGGTCATAACCGTCGCTAAACCCGACTCTAAACCGTCGCTAAATACCGATTTTTTTGTAGTGCAATCTACAGACCTCTGACTTCAAGAACTCCTTCTTGAACCAGCAATTGAGGTGGCGCTTAGAAGAATCCCCCCACAAGAACTCCTTCTTGCCTATTCTTCTCTCACAAACCCTAATTATAGAGCAAAGTCGAAATTCCCTAACTCTTAGAGAAAGTCGACTTTCTCTCTTGTGTGTGCAAAGGAATATTTTCTCTCTCTAACTCTTAGGAGGAAAACCAAATTAGGGTTGCATAAAATTGTCTGTGTCTGACTTTTCTATTGTGGTGCAAGTCGACTTGCCCATATATATATATAGTCAAAATTTGGTGATTTAATTATTCCTAAAATAAAGATATTCTGATAATATAATTATTTTAAGACTTGAATTTATAATTATAATNATTTGTATAAGAGTGTCATTGGAGTCAAAAATAGATTTATGAATCTTAATTTATGAATCTTTTTTTTTTTGGTAACATAACTTATCAATCTTAACACTACCAATTTGTAACTACAATTTTAATTCATTTAAAATTAATGGGTAAATTACATTTTGATATGCCCTATGGTATGGATCGATTCTACTTTGGTACCATGTTCTTTTAAAAGTGATATTTTACTATATTGTTCTATTCGTCGTTAGCACTTTGGTACCCAAAAACTTTTTTTCATTACTTTTTGAGGGAAATAAGCACATGCAAGTCACGTGCATGGTAAAAAAACACGAAATCCACCATGCTAAACTCAAATTTCTCAATTTAACCTATAAAAAATGAAATCATCTGCCTTCAAATGCATACTAAATCATGTGTTTTAATTTGGAGGCTAAATTGTTAAATATGAGTTTAGGATTGTGGATTTTGTATTTTTTTCCCATGCACATGACCTGCATGTTCTTTTTTCCGTTAAGAGATAACAAAAAAAAAAAAAGATTTTGGGTACCAAAGTGCTAACGGTGAATGGAACAGAGTATCAAAATGTCACTTTTGAAAGAATATGATACCAAAATGGAACCGGTTCGTATCTCAAGATACCAAAGTTTAATTTATACAAAATTAACTCATTATGATAACACAAAATTAACTCTCAGGATACCAGTTTGTATCTCACTATTTGTGGAATAACAAAAGTTAACAAGAAAAAAAGTAAACAATGAGATCTTATTACATATAAACTTAATATAAGACAATAACATGAATCTACTTTAAAATTTTTCTTTTTCTTTTTTTATTTTTAATGTGATTTGAGTTTGACTCTTTTTTTTCTATTATATCGTTTCTTTTAATAAAATAGAGGTCGATTGAATAATTTTATAATTAATATTTTAATAAATTATGAGCATTCATTGATATTAATAAAAATTATTACTGAAAATGTTGTTTACTGAACAGTGTTTCAAAACCTAATGTTATCATAAATACCTTTGTATCCAAAACATAATTTGGGGAATGATTTATTGCACGTACATTGCAATTCAAAATTGATGGTCGTTGAAATATACTTTATACATATACATGTAATAAATAATTTAGAATTGCTTTAGAAGAATGTCTACATGATAAGTGCTATAGTTAACACTTAGGAGTAAACTGTAGGATTTGTATTTGGAGAGCCTACTCGTGCATCGCACGAGTCAAAAGCTAGTATATATATAGAGACAACTTTTATTAGGGGAAACATTAATGAATAACTTCAATTCCTAAACTGTGATATAATTTTAATTCTAATAATATTTTATGTCTTGAACTAAACAACAAAGTTAACAAACAACCAAATAGCATTAACTCAAATTAAATGTGAAATAAAACACTATATATTGTCATTCATGAACCTCCTCAAGAAAACCGGACAGTTAATCCATTTGAATAGCCTTCAATTAATTACTGTACTCAAAGAAGAACCAGGTTTCTGTTTATACAATTCGGCATTAAAGTTTGAAAAAACAATAGAGTTTTAGATGTAACAAATCCAATTAAGTTTGACAAGGAATCCATTTGAATACCTTAAAACCATTGTCGTGAGAATTAACAATAGACCGACAAGTTTAGATTTAAAACGAGGATTTAATTAGATTATATACTTTTAGAATGACATCAGTTGAACCAATTATTATTTGTTCAACGGAATTTGAAATTTCATATTTATGTTTTGGCAAAAATACTCTTGATATTTTTAAATATAAAGTCGATTGATAGAACCAGATAAATCAAAGTAAAAATGGTGGGATAGAAATGGAAATATGGTTGAATTGCAACTGGTTCCCAATGGAGGGGAAGCTAATACAAGACGAGATTCTCCCAAAATAGGTGAGTGAATACAAGCAAAAAATACACTACTCAATAGAATTATTCTATTATGCTAATATACCCCAGACACATGCGCCATGCACCCTGATACCACTAACTGAATCACAGCAATCCCAATGCCCAACAACCCGCTACTTCTTCATAATGTAATCATTTGTCCACACTGGAGCCTTCGTGTTTCTTCTGTCACGTGTCTGCACTGCCAACGCATCACTACTGGCCACCTCAGCATTGCCTTTCGTAACACTACCCCCATGGTCAAAAAGAACCTTGTCCTCAAGGTTCAAATTAGGAAATAATTGCAGCAGATCCTCCCAACGTTCCCAGGTCGCCTCCTCACGGGGATGTCCTTCCCATTCAACCAAAACCCAAGATTGTGCAGCGCCATCAACTGATTCAGACTTAGTATCTATGATTGCAGCTGGCGAAGAAGTAGTAATCATGGGCTCATCTGGTAGCATTGGTTCCGTTGCAAGAAGAGTACCACAAAATCTCTTAAGCAAGGACACATGCACTACATCATGCACACGAGCTGCAACTGGCAGCTTGAGTTGATAAGCAACAGGACCAACTTTGGCAGTCACTTGAAAGGGTCCATAATAACTCCTTGCAAGTTCAAAGTTCAAGCGTTTGGCCACTGATCGCTGCTTGTAGTGATGGAACTTCACCAACACCCAATCTCCCACATCAAACGAGACATCTTGGCGACGTTTATCAGCAATTTGCTTCATGCGCTTCTGAGCTTTAGCCAAATTTGCCTGCAACTGTTGTTGCAACTCCTCCCTTTTAAGGAGTAAATCCTCCACAGCAGCAACTGTCGTACTAGCAGGAAAATGATGTGGAATTGTAGAAGGATTAAACCCATATAAAGCCTTGTATGGAGACATCCCTGCTGAAGTATGGAAAGTGGAGTTGTACCAAAATTCTGCCCAAGCCACATATTGATGCCACATTATTGGTTGATCCATGGTATATGAACGCAAGTATTGTTCCAAGCACGATTAACAACCTCCGTTTGGCCGTCTGATTGAGGATGGTAAGCAGTACTGTGATGCAAAGTAACCCCTGTCAGAAATGATGTGCTTCGGAAACCCATGATGCTTAACCACACCATCAATGAAATGTGCAGCCATAATGCTAGCCGTAAAATTGGGTTTTAATGGAATGAAGTGAGCTCCTTTCGTGAGACGGTCGACAACTACTAAGATTGCAGTGTAACCCCCAGATTTGGGCAAGGCAACAATGAAATCCATGGATAACTCTTCCCATGGGCGCACAAGAATGGGAATAGGCTGCAGCAGACCCACAGGTTTACTAGTGATGTATTTAGTTTGTTGGCAAGTAAGACACTCACAAACAAACTTCGCAACATCAGTGTGCATTCCCTCCCAGAAAAATATTTCAGCAATGGCAGAAAATGTTTTAGTAATTCCCCCATGTCCTCCCATTGGTGAAGTGTGAAAGTACTGCAAAATCTGCAATTTGAGGATTGAATCAGAAGGCACCAATAATCTGTCCTCATACAAGACCAAACCGTCGCGTATGGTATAAGGAAATTGCAGCTGACCCTGTCTGTGCTTTTCATGATACTGCAGCAGTTTAGAATGCTGAGAATTGGCCGATCTGAGATCCGTAAAAACCTGATGTTGAGCTGCAATTATCGAATTAAGTTCCACAGAGTTGTCAAGTGCACAAACTTCAAGTTCCAACAACTCATCTTGTCAAGAGAGAGCATCGGCAACCTAATTAGTCTTGCCCGGCCGATATAAAATCTCATAATTGAAGCCCATCAACTTAGACAAGTAAAATTGTTGATCCGGGGTTTGGATGACTTTTTCCATCAATTCTCGCAAACTCTTATGATCGATTTTGATAATGAATTGGCCTCCGAGCAACTAATGGCGCCACTTCATAACCGCCTGAGTAATAGCATAAAGTTCTTTGACATATGTTGAAGTTGTACTCAGTTTGGGCGACAGTTTCTTGCTGAAATACGCAAGTGGGTGACCATTTTGAGTCAACACAGCTCCAATGCCTTTTCCAGACGCGTCAGTCTCCACCACAAACGAAACTGAAAAATTGGGCAGAGCAAGAACAGAGGCCTTCGTCATTTGCAATTTTAATTCCTCAAATGAAACCTGAGCTTCATCAGACCAAGCAAAATTATTTTTCTTTAACAATTCCGTCAAAGGATGAGCCAAATGAGCATAATTTCTGACAAATTTGCGATAATACCCAATTAAGCCCAAGAATCCGCGGAGTTGTTTGAGGTTGGCAGGCTTAGGCCACTAGACCATCGCTTGAACCTTCGACTTATCAACATGTACCCCCTGTTTACTAACCACGTGACCCAAATATTCGACAGTCCCCTGACCAAACACGCATTTTGAAAGCTTTGCAAACAACACATGGTCTTGTAGTGTTTGCAACACAATGGTCAAATGTTCCACATGCTTTTCAAGGCTGAGACTATAAACTAATATGTCATCAAAGAAGACAGCCACAAACTTCCTAAGATAAGGTTTAAATACCTTATTCATGGCTGCTTGAAAGGTGGATGGCGCATTAGTAAGGCCAAATGGCATGACGGTGAACTCATAATGACCTTGATGCGTACGAAATGCAGTCTTATACGTGTCTTCTTCGCGCATCCGGATCTGATGGTACCCCGATCGAAGATCAAGTTTAGAGAAATATGCGGACCCATGTAGTTCATCTAATATCTCATCTATTGTTGGGATAGGAAATTTATCTTTCACGGTAACATCATTTAAAGCACGATAATCTACACAAAATCGCCACGTTCCGTCTTTTTTCTTAACCAACAATACCGGAGACGAAAAACTGCTTTGACTCTCCTTAACAACGCTAGCCTTGAGCATTTCGTCTACCAAACGCTCCATTTCAGCTTTTTGAAAGTGTGGATATTGGTAAGGACGAACATTGACTGGTTTACAATTCGGCAACAATTCAATCCTGTGATCTATGTTGCGTTTAGGAGGCAAAGTTTTGGGTTCTGCGAACACACCCTTAAACTTGTTCAAAACTGTCCTCAGTTCCGCTACCATCTCAGGTAATCCCTCCAAACACAACTCACTCGCAGGAACATTTACACTTCGTAACTCATACATGCCTGCCACTGTATTCGAATCCAGCAGCTTTTTGAGCACCTTATTACTGACCTCTGTAGGTGTTGCCATTGCATTTCCCTTCAACATAACCATTTCACCCCCCCTTCACAAACTTCATAGTTAACTCCCTGTAGTTGGTTGTTACATTGCCTAAACTAGCTAGCCATTGAACTCCCAATACTACATCACATCCACTTACTTCCAACACGAACAAGTCAACCTGAAACTTCACTTCTTGAATCCAGATTGTAACCCCTACACATTTGTTGTTGCAATGTAGATGAGTACCACTCCTAGTCAAGACTCGAAACGGCTTGATAAAAGTCATGGTCAACTTCAGTTTCTTTGCCACATTGGCTCTGATAAAATTATAGGAACTTCCACTATCAATCAACACCCGCAAACTTTCCTTCTTATAGGTTCCAGTGACCCGCAAAGTTCTAGGATGAAATTTGCCTTCGAGAGCATTTAAACTAATTTCCGGAGTTATGGCCATCATCTCAGATTCATCTACTGGCTCTCTAGGGGCATCAACAAATTCGTCCCCCTCTGCTAACAACTCCATCAATTCATCTTGTTCAATTAAAAGACTAAGGGATGGTGCACACTTGTGATTTCTGGAGTACTTTTCATCACAATAATAGCACAACCCTTTCTCACGTCGAGCCTTAATTTCCGCAGCAGTAAATTTCTTTGGTCTAGTTCTGACACCACCAATTTTTTCCTGTACTGGCGTAACGCCCTGCCGTGAAACCATTGTCACTGATTTCCCTGCACAATTAGTTCCAACTCGCACAGAATATGCACTAGAGTTTTTATAATTTCTAGATGTAGGCTTAGCTATTTCGTCCCTAATGGTCTGCTGAACATCTAATTCAATTTGTTCATGTAACTTGGCCATAGATACAGCTTCATAATAGTCATGAGGCCTAGCACATAACAATTCATGTTTAAGGGATGTACACAAGCCATGTATGAAGAAACTCACCATCCAGTCATCGGTTAGCTCTTTGACACGTGTTGTGATGGACTCAAACCGACTCTGATACTCCAAAACCGTACTCGTCTGCTTCACATCCTTCAGAGCTCCTTTCGGACAATTGTACAAAGACCTGCCGAACCTTCTGACCAACGCCTTCAGAAATCCGTCTCAAGTATATTCGAAATGTACCGTAGCTACCCTCACGCGTTGTTCTAACGGCGTCGGATAAATCTCGAAGAACTCATGGATTTTAAAAGCCCACACCTCTGCTTCAGTTCCATCGAAATGAGGAATTTCAATTTTAAAATGCTTTCCGAACGGCGAACTCTGTGTTTACCGTTTCCTCCGACTTCCTCCCGTCTGCAGAGTCCACAACCTCTTTCTTAATCTTCGTTACAACCTCCTTTAGTAAATCCATTGTTTCACAGTGCTGAATTTCGAGAGATTTCATCCTGGCATCCATATCTTTACCCATCGCCCCCAGCTTATCCTCAAAGCCTCCAATCTTCAATTCTAATGCTGAAATTCGAGTTACCTCTGCCATTGCAGTCTCTCAATGAAAACACCAATGATAGAACCAAAGAAATCAAAGTAAAAATGGTGGGATAGAAATGGAAATATGGTTGAATTGCAACTGGTTCCCAACGGAGGGGAAGCTAATACAAGACGAGACTCTCCCAAAATAGGTGAGTGAATACAAGCAAAAAATACACTACTCAATAGAATTATTCTGTTATGCTATACCCCAGACACATGCGCAATGCACCCTGATACCACTAACCGAATCACAACAATCCCAATGCCCAACAACCTGCTACTTCTTCATAATGTAATCATTTGTCCACACTGAAGCCTTCGTGTTTCTTCTGTCACGTGTTTGCACTGCCAACGCATCATTACTAGCCACCTCAGCATTGCCTTTCGTAACATCGATTGTATCTCTAAAGTTTTTTTAGATCAATTGTATCTCAGATGTTTCATATTTTAATGAATTGTACTTTTAATGTTTCATACTTGAGTTAATGGTTGTACCTTCAAATTGAAAGTACACTTGCCAAAAGAAAAATGAGGGCTATAATTAATCCAAAAAACTTTAGTATAACTAAAATTTACCTCATATTTTAGGGATACTAAAAGTACCTTTGCTTTTTATTTTAATTGACAAATTATTAATATGACTTATTTTGAACGAGTTTTTATTTTAAATTATGCATTTTATTTATTCATCATTCTTTAAATTATCATCATTCATTAAATATTATTATCTTTTCCATATCATTATCTCTTTACATTCTTTTATGTTTTATATTATTTTTGTCCAACTTTTACATTTTATTTAAAAATATTGATAATATATAAAGAAAAAAAATAGGCCAAAATCCTATGTTGGTCTCTGATGATTATCTAAAGTTCTATTTTAGTCCTTAATATTTTAATTTTTTTATCTGTGTTGGTCTTTAATGTTTCTTAAGAGTTTCATAATTGGTCCTTAACTGTTAAATATGGTCAGATCTCTCTCGTTTGATGAATCGTACCGAATACTGGATGCATCATACATACCTTAATCCAGCTTATAGGTCTCTAATCATTAAGGTATGTACGATGCATCATACTGAATACTAAAAATTGTATGGAGCCGTCAAGAGTGAAATGGGCTATCAATGGACCAGTGTTGATAGTGTCGACCGCCGTGGATGTCAGATTTCAAAGAAGTATGTAATGATATGAGTCGCACATCGAGTAGTTAATTGAAGATAAAGTACCATATAAGACCTTGGCGGCTTTCCAACCTGAAGAGTTAGTTTTTCGGGTATAATATTTCTAATGGCTTGTACTCGTATCACACGTCCTCCTAATGATAGAACCGAGGACATGAATCTTAAATTAGGCAAGCAACTACCATTTGTACATGAATCTTCTAGTTGAACTTATTAGTTTTTCTCCATGACACTAGTACACAACCATCCAAAATTTTAATTCGTTAGGTGAGAAATAGAAAGAATATACGTACATTTAAAGCTTATATATATATACCACCAACATGTAGCTAAATTATTCGGGTTTAGTTCTTTATTTTTTTTTTCTCATCACTAATAATTGATTTAATTAATTTTTATTTGGTGAGATATTCCTAAATATTAATATCCACATATTGGTACATGTTGGGGGTACTGTTTAAGTGGAATGTTCATGCATCTGAAAAAGTTTAACCGTTGACAATATTCTTCAATTTTAAAATAAAAAATAAATTAAAGAGATGGGCCATACACACACATATACATGCATAGTTTAGTTAATTCTTACGTCAATGTGATATTATTGTTTAGTGAAGCACTAGCTATTAAATTTTAGCTGCATTACGCAACAAAAGCTTAATGAATCTTTTCATTGTCTATTAGCAAAAGCAATCTATTCATTCTTAACAAATCAGAGTCTTGTTTTGGTCAAAAAGACAAGAATGTCTTGTCTGCCAATTCATTATTTAGCTTAAACTAAATCTTCTATACTAATTAATCAATTAATTAATTAATTAATATTATTTATTTACTCCTCTCCTTTTTAATTAAATATATAACTCTACTCCTATTCATATATTTATCAATTTTATATACTATATATTGCTCCACGATGCTCCTCTCTCTCTCTCTCTCTCTCTATATATATATATACATGTATTTAAATAATTAATTGTATTATATATGTAGCATATATATATATAATATGCTACACCTAACTAGCTATATATATATACATATATATTTTAGAACTCCAAAGCCAACTAAACTATTGATGATTAAATCAACTTCAAGATATTTAATTAGCCAGTTTGGTAAATATATGAACTACCACTTTTGATTAATATAATTAACTNTTTTTTTTATGATTCTTTTATAAAGAAAGAATGTAAGACTCTATAGCTTAAGATTAGAGAGAGTGTGAGAGAAAAAGAGAGAAGAGATTATAGAATTTATTTTTATTTATTTAGAGACATTTTATACAATTAGAATATAATATATATAACACTCGTAACTAATAAAAGTTAGTTCAAGTGGCAAGTAGCTAGTTTGATATTGTTTAAATAAAGTCTCGAGCTTGAGACTTAATAAATTTAAATAAAGTCTCAAGGTTCCAATTATAATTAAATACGTGATGTGGATTAAATTGAAATAAATAAAGATAAAGTGGGAAAAAACAAAAATGTGACATTCATAAATAAAAAATTTAAATATATTATAATTTTTAATCTTTATATGTTAAAAAGAGTCGTTACATGAGCAAATTGGCTCCTCAGCACGAATATAAAATTTAGATTAAATACAGATAATGAAAACCATTTTTTTATGAAAAAGGTTTTCATAAACCAAACAGCCCTTAATTTTCTTGTTTGAAAAATTAAAACCCACTAAGCGTATATTGTTGGTGGTTTATTCCATTAATTTGGTAAATAACAACTTAATAAGTGGAACCTTGATGATTAATTGTTCCACGGTGCATGAATGAAATCAATCATATCATTCACCAAGAGAGGTAGAAGATGCGAATCTCATAGCTCTAATGTTGCTCTCTTTCTCTCTCTTACTAGATTTCTAGTCTACTATTTTAATTAAATAAATTAAACCACAAAGCTTAACAAATTTTTCAAGGGCTCTTTTAATTAAGGGAAAAAATTAAATCATTTTGAAATTTATGTTTCAACTTTTAATTTAGTGTAAAATGTTTTCTTGCTGACTATTCACTATGAAAATACTCCTTAAAACTTAAAACTCCGCAAATTTCTGACTCTTCTCATTACTCCCTCCGTTCCTATATATCTGATGTTTAAGGTAAATACACACAGACCAAGGAAATGATTAGCTCACCTAGAATGAAGATAAAAATGAGGTAAAAAGACTAAACTATCTCTATTAAATTACTTGGAAAATGTTTATTCATTTATGACTCTGCTATATTTAATAGGGATAGAATGGTAAAAGAATAATTAATGCTCTCTTGAAGTTATAAAACATCAGATATTTTAGAATAAAAAAAGTTCTCTAGAAAAGCAGATATTCAGGAACAGAGGAAGTATCTTTTTTTCAATTAATAAATATGTTATGTGATTTAAAAATCAATCATTAAGTATATTATTTCATTATTAAAGAATCTAGGGAATAACAAATGGGTTTAAAGGTTAATTAAATTGTACCTAAATTTGGTGCTTCACTGCATCATTATCATCATCTCTAAATAATGGAGTATTAATTTGTGTTGGATGGACTTGGTTGACCACACACCCTTTTTTGTCCTTATTCGGTATACTTTTAAGCTTGGAGAGTTCTATAGCTTTATGTCATTTGCAATTATAGGCTATAGATGACTTAGCATCTTAATCTTAATCTTAATCACACCCAAAGATGTCGAACTTTATTTCAGAATAAATGTCACTTTTGGTCCAAATATCATTATCTAAAAAGTGCTATATATTCAGGCCTAAAAAAAGTGCTATATATTCAGGCCAAAAAAAAGTGCTATATATATATACATCCTACCATTTGTCATCTTAAGCTTAATTTTTTAATTCTTGTTGGGAATATTATTAACCCATTATCTTTCTCTTAGAAATTAAGATTACATTTTTCATTAGGAGATATTAATAATTGCATAGATTTTATCAACATATCTAAATGAATACATGTGAAAATTTCATTTTGATCCTCAATATTTCATATTGGTTCTCAAAATTTTGTTGTCTTATTTTACTTCTCTAATTTTTCTATTTAATTCTTTCACTGATAATTCAAAACATGATTTCATCTTGTTTCTATTGTTATTTATTTATTTTTTTTGCCTCAAACATAATTCATTCAAAAGCAAGGCAAAGCCAAACACAATACAAACGAAAACAAAGTAAAAATAGTCAATCCCTCCCTAACATAAACAACAACATTAAACAGGATATCAACTGACAAAGGTGGGGGGTTTACAACCCATCCAAAAGGATCCATCCTCGTTTTAGACAAATTGGCAAGATAATCAACTGCCAAGATAGCGGATCTAGGAATCCTACTAAAGCTACAACCATCTAAGAAACAGGGAACATAAATAAAGTCATTTAAAAAAGACAAACCCTTCCAAATAGGACAGCAGGCAACCCCAATGGTTGTTCTAAAAAAAGACATAAACAAACTCAAAGCAACAATAATAAGATAATAAAACGAAACTACGCCATGGAATAGCACCCAAAAATCAGGACCAAACTAGGAAGCCGTTGTGGAAGCCATAAGCCGTCGTGGAATGCCTAGTCTATATTCTCCGCCACAAAACGTCGCCATGGGAGCCCTGATCTAGAATGTAAAGCCGTCGCCACAAAACTCTATAACCAGAGGAGGGCCACTGCCGCTGAGATAGCAGCGGCCCAAAATTTCACTCAGAAAAACTCTCACGGCGGATAGGGTTTTCTCTCACAAATGAGAGGTTTTAGGACTCTATTGTTATTCTTAAGTTGGAGATCTGACTTGGATAGTTTATCTCTCATACTTATCTTAATAAATAAGTTAGCTAAGAGTGAAAGAAAAATCTTGCTTATTTTAAAAAAAATAACTACAAATTTACTTTTAGTGTGTGAATAAGAATGAGGATCTCTCCCTCTATCAATTCACTTATTAGAATATATATGGAAGAAAAACCGTCTATCTCAACTATCTAAGTTAAATAACGACAAAATTAAGACATAATTATGTTTTGGAGTAATAGTGTAACAAATTAGAAATTAAAGATTGATTACAACGAAACAAAACAAAAATTAAAAATCAAAACAGAACTCACTCCATATACTTCGAAGGCCAAAATGAGATTTGACCAATTAATATATGTCATATTATATTATATGGACTATAGTGAGAATCAGTGATGATATATAGACAAACTAAAGAGGATACCTTTAGTTATCAAGGAAAAAACATTTTCTCATTTTAGCATGTTCACATACTTGAGGTAAATATTATATGACTATGTCTGATTGAGATTTTTTTTTTCCCTTGAAGAAAATCATTGTTTTAAGAAACAATGATTTCAATTAACCAAAAATGATTGTGTAATTTTTTTTCCCTTGTAAAGTTCTTTAATGTTCTTTCATAATTAACCAAAAAAAATTATGCAATTATATATATATATAAGCAGATTTCAATTTCATATAATGTTAATCCTTTGTCTATTTATAGTGCCATCATTTGAATTGACAAAAACATTGCTTCACAGCTATATTTCCAAAATAGTGTTGATGAACTGTGCAAAATTTGAATTCATAGCTCATGTCAACATTTAACAGTGACTTGCTGTCAACAAAATAGCACACTAAAAAAAACAGTCAACTCATTTTAAGAGCAAAAGTTCGCAAAAATACTGAAATTATAGGTCAAAATTCTTATAGAGTACTCCTTTTGAAATTAAATTCAATAACACATACATTTGAGCTTTTTTGATAAATAATTATATAAAAAGGAGCAAATGATAAAATAGAGTTGATAAAAAAAGTATTCTAATGAGGTCTGATTTAATATATAATTGACCAATAGTATTATACATATAAAAAATTTTAAAAAATCATTGACCTAGCTATGACTCATTTTAACCAAACCATTTTTAGTCAAGCTCATTTCCCCAATTACTTTGTTTACATAGTTATGTTACCAAAAAAAAAAATGAAATTCACTTCTCATAAATAAATTACACAATTTTAAATCTGACTCATCAATTCACTAGAAACAAAACTCAAATTAAATATGGATATCTCTCTATATTAACACATGTGAAATAAAGTTGATAGTGCTTTTCCATTAAAGTTTGGATTAATGTTTAATTAATTCCAACCACACACCCTATTGCGTCTTTGAAACATATTTTAGAGATAAAAGGATTACAATCAACTAGAAGACATCATCATTGATATACTTTTGACATTATATCCTATTTGTAATTAATTTCTCATCACTACACTTTAAAGTACTAGTGTTGTTGATTTTCTCTTAGTTTGTATCATTTTGACTATCACCAATCATAATGGTGTAATATTTAGGAAGTGCACCTCAACCACATTAATTAGATTCATGCTTTAGTGCATCTTTCAGCAAAGCTGGAAGTGTAAATTTGGTTTCACATTTTTTTTCTCCGTTTTTAATTTGGTATTGTATCTTTTTTATTGTATTTTTTGTCTCATACTTTGCAAAAGGTCCTAATTTGTCTCATCATTTTTTTTCTCATATCTTTTGGTTAAGTTGAAAAATTGGTCTTATATCTTTACAAAATGTTCCATCGTACGTTAGTTTCACCTAACTCAAAAATATGAAACCGAATCTGCAATAGAAAAAATATGAGACCAAATTGGAACCTGACACAAAAATATGAGACTAAAAATATAACAAAAAATATAGGGGACCAAAATTGAGAACTGAGCAAAAAAAATATGAGACCAAATTTATACTATTGCCCTTAGGAAAAGATGATTAAGATAAATATATGGTGATGTGAATAATCACATTCACAGCATCTCATCTTGTCAAAAAAATGATGACTGGAACTTTGTTGGTACCTAATATTTCAGCATCTCATCTCATCTTAACAAGACCCCACATGTTAACTATGCAAACCGCAAGCTTTCATTTATAATTTTTTGCCCCACATGATGTTATCGCGTAAATTGGCTAAACCATAAGGATCATTTTTTGTAATTTATCTTTGTTTAATTAGAAATTTATCAAACCATAAATGCAAAGTCTATTTCGATCATTTTTATATCTCAAGAGGATTAACCTCTAATTGTTGATTGATGGATACTCTTTGATTCTTAGAAAAAAAAAAAGGTGAAATTAATATTAGATTGAGTCTATGATACAAGGTGGGGTGCGCATGTAATTAGTGATGTAGTTCCATACACAGTCATGATTGGTTAAAGAAACTTTATCTTACAATTTTTTTAAAAATTTCACTCTAAAAATGAAATTTCTATTTTGAAAATACAAATTTATCTCAAAATTTTAAAGAAATAATAACTCTTTGTCTCTTTGCATGAAAATTCTGAGGTGTATTATTGCTTCTTTAAAATTATGAGGTAAATTTACATTTTCAAAATAGAAATTCTATTTTTAAAGTGAAGGTTTACCCTTTTTTTATATAACTTTTTAGCATTAAATTACTTTTAAAAAAAATTTTGCCACCTTACAATTTTATGTATACTCCACCTTACATCTTAGAATTTCTTTTAATATTAATTAACTTAAGCACCAAGGTTAATTTGTTTCACATTTTAAATGTTGGTATTCAGAGTATTTGTGTACGCATTAATTGGGTCAAAAAGTCATGGTGGGTTCGTGGTACGTTCATAAGTTACTTTCAACTTAAATAGGGCCAATACATTCAATAGTGCCTATGATATCAACTTTAGCCTTTAATTAGGAATTAACAAGAAGCATCAAATTTGACCTCATGAATCCACTAGTCTACTTTTGGAGTTTATGCTAAAATACAATTCTTTTTCACATGTCTTTTTGATTTGTTTCTGTGGGTCCGTGATGGTCCCAGCTATTATTAATAATATAGAAAAATGTTATATATATATATATATTAAAAAAAATACATTTTCTCGACAATATATGCTATATATAAATTTCGTTTCAATTAATTTTTTATATTTTTTCCATATAATATAATTTTGTGATTTTATTGTTAATATGATAGTAAAAATTGTAACATTAAATGGTTAGTTAAAGTGATAAGTATTTTAATTTTCAAAAATAAAGTTTTGTGCTTCAATATTGATATAAAAAAATATTTTTGTTGGAATATGAGAGTTTTAGAGATCTTCTCTATAAAGATATTTTGTAATTAATAAAAATGATAAGTACTTCATTTTCTATAATAGGTAACTAGATCTTGATTTAAATCTTACACTTTTAAGAGTTTATGATTTTATCAAGATAAATCTATTTGTACTTAAATAATAAAAAACATGATTAAGGAAAATCTTGTGAATTATAGTAAGAAGGCATGCAAAATATCATTTTCGTCACCAAACTTTACATCAAATTTTAATTTCGTCATCAATATTTTTTTCTGTCAATTTTGTCTCCAAAATTTTATATTTTGATCAATCAATCTTATCAATTCTTTGCTCTTATTTTAGTCAAATATTAATGATAGATTCTAACAGATACTTAAATATATATAAAAATGATATATTCTACATAGCTAATGCCATATAATATAAAAATGATAAAAAAAAAAACTCAAATTCTAACAGATACTTAAATATATATACAATAAAATGTATCGTTAACTTTTTAAAATAAATTAGTCGAAAAATAAAATTGATCAAAATATAAAATATTAAAAATAAAATTAACAACACAAATATTAGAGATAAAAAAAGATAATTTATAATTAATTTTTTATCATGATAAACATTTCAAAATGATTGAATAATAAAGAATTCAATGAACCATGTTAAGGAAACAAGATTCAATATAATTTGTACGTGATTCAGAGGATTTCTGCTTAGTCATGGAGTTGTTTGTTTTGGAGACAATTGCTGAGTAGTGAGTACATATATATATATATATATATATATATAGTGATGATGGAGATGATGAGATTGCAGAGTACGTAGTACGTGGGTTATTAGTTACGTTATTAGGAAGAAAGAGGAAAAAACAAACAAAAATACTGGCAAAAGCCGAAATAATGAAGAAGAAGATGCTGCTCAGAATTCCTAGATATTCTTGTTCCCCATTTTAACATATATGTTACATTAAACTTTCTCCACTCCTAAGATATTTTTTAACATCAAAACAAAACGACCTGTCGTGTATGTTAGTAAGTTATTATGATAATCGTTTCGTGTGATGTTGCTTTACAACACAGGTGTCAACACTCAACATGCCCCCGTGTCCTCAAAATCCTACACCATATTAGCTAGCTGCCTACGGACATATATATATATATACTAGGGGGTTGGCGTGCCCGTTAGGGCACGCCAATATGCATGTAACGTTTGAATTGATTTAAAGTTAAAGATTATATTAAATTTTTATATTGNCTAACGGGCACGCAAATATGTATGTAAAATAAATAAGGGACTAAATTGTTAACTTAGTAAAGAAAGAGAGACCAAATAGTGAATTTTCTCTTATTTTTAATTTATAGACTATAGTTTTAAACATGGACGACCAGAAAGGGGTGGAGCCATATAATATAAGATATATATATATATTTTACTTTGTACACATTTTTTCTCCCGAATGCCTGTTCTAATTTTGGAGTAGGCGTCATACTCTCACTTAAATTTTTTATTATTAAAGAAAAATAAACTCTTTACTTTTGAGTTTGTTTGAGAAAATTAGGAAGAAAAGGGAAGGATTGAGATCGGATCGGGAAAGGAATCGGGAGGGAGAAAGAGGTTCTTGTTTAGATCCTCCATTATATCATAATTTAGGGTATTTAGGATTTAGGTGAAAGTATAAATTTGATTTTATATCTTTTGTTGAGTTTTTAATTTGGTCATGTATATTTGTACTTTCGGTCTCATATCTTTACAAAGGGTCTCAATTTGGTTCCATATCTTTTGATCAAGTTACAGAATCGATCTTATATCTTTGCAAAAGGATCAAGCATTAATTGATCATTTTGTAAAGATATGAAATCACTTTTGCACCTGACCTAAAGATATAGAACCAATTCTGCAATTGACCCATAAATATGAGACAAAATATGTAACAAAAAAAGTTATGAGACCAAATTAAAAATTGACCCAAAAATATTAAACTAAAAGTGAAACAATAAAGGATATAAGACCAAATTGGGAATTGAACAAAATATACGACACCAAATTTACACTTTGAGCTATAATTTATGAAGGTATAAAGGAGAGAATAGGAAGATTAAAAATTAATCATACATTATTTCTTCTTCTAATGTTTTATTTTTCAAATAAGAAAAATTAAAGAGATCTCACTGGTCTCTTTTTTCCTTCCCTTCTTCTTTTGTAATAGAATAAAAATCAAAGGATATCCCAAGAGATCCATGTAAATGGATATCGAGATATATGTTAAATCTCTTTGACTATTATAAGATAATCATAGGGAGATGCAAATAGCTAAAAAATCAATAAAAGTTTTTTTTTTTGGCCAACTAAAAATTCAATAAAAGTTAAAGGGTATGTTTATACTGTGAAATAAAGACAAAAAGGGGAGAGAACAAGAGAAATTTAATATCTTTTCCCTGTATCGAAAAAATTAGAAATTGAGTCAGGAGAGATCAGATAATTATAAATCAATTTCTTTTCTCTTTTTATAAATTGTAAATAATCTAAATTAGAGTATTTTAGAAGAAGTATTTTCATTTTTGGCCTGAAGTTTAGAAGAAGTATTATCTTTCTCTCTTTTTCCATATAACTTTTTTCTCTCCTTTCCCTTTCTAATTTCTAAACATGCAGTAGGGAGGCTCACTTGGGGATCCAATCACATCTAAGTGTTTACAGGATCAATAGACCTTAATAAATTGAGAAACGATATCATATATATTAATGAAAATCCATGAATATCAACTCAATAGGGCCTGTATAATCTAAGGATAAAATATATACAAGTAATGTATACATACATGTCATAAACTACAAGAAAATATTCTTTAAAATTCTAAAATTATTAAAATTATAAATTTTATTANTTTGAGAGAAGAATAGGCAAGAAGGAGTTCTTGTGGGGGGATTCTTCTAGCGCCACCTCCAAAAGTCTGAATCATCAAGAAGGAGTTCTTGATATTCAGAGGTCTGTAGATTGGTCCCAGTAATTCCTTTGAGAAAGGAATTTGGAGGCTAGCACCTCGGTGATCAAAGAAACTGTTCGTGTGGATTACTGGCAGAGGGAGAACTCTGGGAGTGGATCCGTGGAACTCGCCCCGTACAACCTGCGTTTGAAACTCTGAGGTATAACACTAACCAAAGTTTTAAATTCTACTAGCGGATCCGTTCGGGAATCTTAGGACCTAGGCGTTATTTATAAATTTTATTTTTGCTTCCGCTGCCCTTGGCGCCTACGATTCCCAACACCCTCAGCATCAAGCGGAAATAGCGGCAATGGAAATATAAATTCCGGGTATGACCGATACTGCATAAGAGCCATCGGGAGCTGATATGGATCTCTCTCCATCATATCCATTTCCTCGGCTTCAATAAGTATCCTATTATCACGATCATTGATGCTTTCTTCCATACCCTCCGAAGATGCCGAGTTGGTTCCTTGGTTCATGGTTTCTCCTTCTACGTCGTCGCCAACGCCGTCAATATTAGCATTCTGTTCCTGTACCACATCAAAAGGTACATTTGGATCTTCTGGGATTTGCTCAAAACCCAAACTCATATCAGAATCATCTTCCTCCATTTCCACTGGATCTTCCTCAGGAATGTCTAGAGGAAATAAAGGGTTGAGATGTTCAATTTCCGCTCTGATCACTTCTGGGTCCGATATGGTTTCGTTATGGTTAGCATACATCCCATTTTCATTGAAGAAGCTTCGGGGGTCGTACTCAAACTGTATCGGAGGATGTTGGAGCGGCCGGTAGCACTCTATACCATCCCGAACAAAGAAATTAATCCTCGTCGTACGGCGGTCGGGGTGGTTCATGTATCTTCGAGCTTGGTTCACAAAATGCAGTCTAGAAACCACAAATCCAATTTCCAAACCAAAGGTGTTATTAATGCTATGCATTTGTTGCTGTAGGTTGGCAACAATCCTGGGCTCTTGCCAGTCACACGCTGGGTGAGTATGTCCGAGCCTCCCACAGCCGGTACATATTCGATACGCACGTTCGTACCGACATTGGATCCACATCTGCTGGTTGTCAGTATTTAGAAGGAATCCCATGAGCAGTGGTGAGTGTATAGGAATTCTGACTCTGATTCTCATGAACCTGAGATTCCTGGGCATCACCGGCTCCCAATCCACATCCAGCACCACACCCATAATTGAACCAAGGGCTCGAGCAACTACAGGCAGCTGGAATTCAAGAGGTAAACCCCAAAGCTGGACCCACACAGGAATCTCGTGTAACATGTACTCAGTGAGCACAAGATTTGGTTCCCACGGTGCAAAGAAGATTAAGCCCCCCTGCATGGACCATGGTCCCTGTCTTTGTACATAATTCATATCATCTACTTCTGTGAAATAGAACACAAAGCTTTGCTTATATCCACCAACAATGCGGACGTGGCCTCTTAATCTCCAGTAGCTTTCCACAAGGGCTTGAACTCTGCGAATGGAGAATTCTCGGGTGTCAATGAGCGTGCCAATAAGGCACCTCCTCCAAAACCGCCGATAGTCATGAGCACGTTGGGGTTCAACTGTTACCACTGGTCCGCGAGCTATCCTTTGGCGAGGTGGTGATCGGGGATGGGATGTATCCTCTCTGTCTTGAAGAACGTCTATGTCTGTCTCATTTTCGGAATCACTAGCTTCAAGCCAGTGGAACTCTCTTGGGTTGTCCATAGCTGATTTTTTTCTCTTGAAAGGGGGAAGGTAAATATTTTTGCTTGATGAACAAGAAGTGTGAGAGGCCATTATAAGGGACGGAGGGATAACAGGCCGAAATGGAGAAAAGAAATGATGCAGATAGAAGAATAGGGTGGCCTGGTATAACAGAGGGTTTGGTAGGAGATGATGGGTTTTCTGCAAAACTGATTGGCTTGAGGCAGAAGGGGAAGAGTGAGCAGCGAGCTATGAAACTCCTAACTTAGGGGAAATGATGGAAGAACGGATAAGGCAGAGGATATGAGCGATATCGAGAAGGCTTCGACCAATAGGATACAAACGGAAAAGCGGCACAATGAATAGGAGCGTACGTTAAGTGAAAGTATTATGAAGAAACGACGAGCAAAACGCAGTGAATAGGGAATGATTAGCGTGAGAGAAGAGGGATGCAAAAAGTGTAATAAATTTAATCACAGAAAATCTTAAATGACGCAGCCATTTAATAGCAATAAACACAGCACAAGCAAACGAAATCCGAAAACGTAAAACAGAGAGAGGCAAAAACGTGCGAAGGCAGTCGAAAAAAGCAACAGGCAAAAAGGAGAGATATTGCTCACGAAATCCCTAAATGGGTCGAGACATTAAATGCGCCGAATCTGTCGATATTCCACCAATAAAACGAGGCCGAAAAAAATTTCTCTGCAATTAATAATCTACCACCTGCAGATCTCGGAAACAGCTGCAATAGATCCACCAGTGTAATGAGACGAATCAGGTAGGCAAAAAGAAACGGCACGGGGACTGTTGCGTATAAACCCTAGCTAGGGTTGAGAATGAAAACTCAATCGCTAAAGCGACGAGTTGGGGAGAGACTTTCTCTCTCTACTTTCTCTCTCTTTCTTTTATTCCTAGATCACATATCTTGTGAAGTTACTTCAACGCCCAAGTTAGGGAAAACGTTTGAGAAAATAATAACAAAGAGCGTAAGAAAACTGTATCTAACCTAATTAAGGTTAAAGATGATATTTATATAGAGAGATTTAAAAAAAAAATTGGTCAACAGAACAAGAGCGTGCATCTAAAATATCTGTGAAATATCGAGATGTGTACACGAAACAAGAGAAGTGAACTATTGGAGATTGATTAAGCAAGTTGGTAATTGCTCATGAGTAAGAACACCCGTCTAAATATATCACTCGTCCCAACTTAAAATAATTAAGCGAACTGGCAATCAATTATGAGAAAAAGGTGACCAGCCCATGTATATCACCAATTATCTTAGATCACTTATAATTGAAGAAGAATAGGAAGAGAAAAGGGAAAAGTATTCTCAAGTTTCACTATGATATATTTTTAGGGGGAAAGATCATATGACACAAGTTAGAGAATGATGAAATGGATGGTTGAGATGCAATTCCAAACACAATCTCAAGGGAGCGCCATTATTTTTGAACCTATGATCTCAATTCTCAAGCACAAGCTGGTCAAGAGAGAAGTTTGAGCACAGTCTTGCAATTAGTTTCGCATGAAAATCATGGTTGAATGATGAGATTCTGTGTTTGAGTAAAATATTCATCAAATCTTTCACCACTTCCTATATAATTCAATAAAACTTTCATATATATAAAATAAAGTTAAAAGANAAGATAATATTTTTATTTACATAGTTAAAAAAATATTTATTTATAAAATATTTTTTTTAATTATTTGTCATAAGTTTAATTTAAATATTTTAAAAACAATGTTTACCTTAAAATAAAAACATAATTAAAAATAATTAAATATTTTAGATATTTTATAAATAAATATTACTTTTTAATTGTACAAAAAATATTAATTTTTTTAAATCTAAATAGTTTAAGTTTAAAAAAATATTAAAATCAACTTATTTTAAGAAAAAGATAAGACATGGTGTGGCATGATGAAAGAGCTTAAATTAATCTAATAGTTTAAATGATGTACTATAGGGGCACTATAGGAAGAAGGCAGATGATCCAATTTCATGTATATATATATATCATGAAACTATAAAGTATGGACACACTCAGAACACTAACATGGACGCATTAACATGTTAAAATTTTAAAATTATACAACATGACACGTTATATATTTATATATATAAATAATTAAAAATTCATAAACTTTGATGAAAATTTTAAAAATTACAATATTTATATGTAATATATGACATATGTGTCATTATTATCTATTCTTTGTCATGTTAAAACTACAAAAAATTTATTTTATGTTCTGAAATTTATAAATATGCGTCTTAATAAACTAGAAAAGGGCAGGCTTACCTAGTTCAACAAGTGAGGGCTGCAAGAGCAAGTTGATCGTCCAAGTACCTACAAGAACTTCACAGGGGGGCCCTGCGAAGAATACTCTGACGCTCAAGTTAGAATATGAGAGATGTGAGAGCAAGAGAATTCTGAGAGTGAGAAGTCGCTAACCTTTGTCTGCTGGGTTGAGCTCTATTTATAGAGCAGGGTGAGAGTGGTGGCCAGCGCGCGGAGCGCACCACGTAGTCAGGCACGATCTCCACCAGCGAAAGTGGTGGAGACCGAGATTTGCGGGACAAGGCAATCGTGAGTGATTGCGTGTTGCGTTACTGGGCGGGCGTCATATGACTGGAGAACGTGGGTATGACTGAGTCTGTGGCCCACGATCTCCACCAGCGAGGATTGCGGAGCAAGACAGTCGTGGGTGACTGCGTGTTTAATCCGACGACGCACGCCACGACCCTGGATGGATCACGACCGCCCCTAAGTGTGCAGAGGGGCACGCGATTGGCTCTAGTGCGCCTTGCCAGGTTTGCAAGGGAAAAGATGCCTGGTCGAGGGCCATTTAGGCGTACGCCCAAATAGTGATGTATCGATATCATATTGGTGTTGAGCGCAAACATATATATGATACGCGACACACTCTCAAAATAAATTGTCCATATTTCATAGTCACGAAACAATAATTAACTCTTTTGTTAATTTTGTATATTATGATAAAAATAAAGCTCAAACTCCAAAAATGACCTCCATTTTTCCCCCAATGAAAAAATGACCTTTCCACAATACTCTCCAGGTGTCCTCTTCTACAGCAACCTCCTGCCACGTCACCACCACACTCCCTCACTCCATAAATATTGTGAATTAATTTAATAAACCATTTAAAAATGTAATTAATTAATTAACAAAATAAAATAAAAATGGTACAGTACAGTCAAGCAAGACTCAAACAGGGAAGAAGTTAAGTAATAACATTAACATCCATGAACTTTCTTTCATCCTCTCCCAAGTGAAATGAACACTTCCTCATTCTGTCATTCATCATTATGCTTATGAATACATACTCTTCTTCTATTTCTATTTTCTATAAATACCCCACTTCCTTCCTCCTCGTTTCAAAACCCAAGTATTCTTCTTCCAATTCCTTCTTCAATTTTCTGATTCCTTCTTTTTCTCTGCGAAAATGCCTTCTTCTTCCACCACCATAATCTCGAAATGCACCATCTTCCCTGATCAGAAATCCTCCATTGAAACCCTGAAACTCTCTGTTTCCGACCTCCCTATGCTCTCTTGCCACTACATTCAGAAAGGCGTTTTACTCCCTCTCCCTCCTTTCTCCTTCGACGACCTCATTCTCTTTCTCAAAAACTCTCTCTCTCTAGCTCTCTCCCATTTTCCCCCCCTCGCCGGCCGTTTCATCACCGACGACGACGGCTATGTTCATATCCTCTGCAACGACGCCGGCGTCGATTTCCTCCACGCAAAAGCCAAACACCTCAAAATCGACGCCATATACTCTTCCACCGAACTCGTCGATGTTCCTAATTGCTTCAAGGAGTTTTTCGCCTACGACAACACGATTTCCTACTCCGGTCACCACAACCCCCTCGCCGCCGTCCAGGTCACCGAGCTCGCCGACGGCGTGTTCATCGGATGCACCGTGAACCACGCCGTCGTCGACGGTACCTCCTTCTGGCACTTCTTCAACACGTTCGCCGAGATCTGCAACAAAGGCACCAACAAGATTTCAAAATCGCCGGATTTCACTCGCGACACCGTTTTCAATTCCGCCGCCGTGCTCCGAGTCCCCGACGGCGGTCCGACGATCACCTTCGACGCCGATCAGCCTCTCCGGGAGAGAATCTTCCACTTCAGTAGACAATCCATTCAAAAGCTCAAGCTCAGAGCTAACAGTAATAATGGCGGATGTAACCGTTTTCCGGATTCCACGGAAATGATGGGAAAGCAAGTAAACGACAGTTGGAAAACCGTTAACTCTAACGGAAAGATGAATCCCGTTAGAACTGACGAGATCTCGTCGTTTCAATCGTTATCTGCTCAGCTATGGCGATCGGTGACACGAGCGAGGAAACTGGAATCGACGAAAACGTCGACGTTTCGTATGGCGGTGAATTGCCGGCATCGATTGAAGCCAAAGATGGATTCGTATTACTTCGGGAACGCGATTCAGAGCATTCCAACGGTGGCTTTAGCCGGCGAGATTCTGTCTTCAGATCTGAGATATTGCGCCGATTTGCTTCACAAGAACGTGGTGGCGCACGACGACGGCAAGGTTCGCCGTGGCGTGGAGGATTGGGAGAAATCGCCGAGGCTGTTTCCGTTGGGGAATTTCGACGGCGCGTCGATTACGATGGGAAGCTCGCCGCGATTTCCGATGTACGACAACGATTTCGGCTGGGGACGGCCGTTGGCGGTGAGGAGCGGCAAGGCGAACAAGTTCGACGGCAAGATTTCAGCGTTTCCGGGAAGAGAAGGCAACGGAAGTGTGGATCTCGAGGTGGTTTTGGCGCCGGAGACGATGGCCGGACTCGAAAGCGACATGGAGTTTATGCAGTATGTATCGTCGTCTTCAGTTGTGTGAAAAGAAAAGAAAAAAAAAAAGAAAAAGGAAAGAATTGTGGCGGAGTAAACTAATAATTTGATCCCTGAAAAATTATCGAGCTGATAACTCGATCTTTAAAATATTAGAATATACAATTTAGTCTTTAAAAGTTTAAAACGTTATACTAATTAGTCTTTTTTATAGACTAAGTGATCTATCGTTTTAATCTAAGAGATTAAAAAGTATACTGTTTTGATCTTTCAGGGACTGAATTGTTAGTTCAGTAATTTTTCATGGATCAAATTGTTAGTTTACTCAATTGTGGTGAGTGAGAATTGAAACGACAGGTCGTTGGTCGGTGAGTGGTCGGAGACAAGGAAAACGACAGAGAATATTACCGTCGTTGAGTGTTGGTCGGTCAACGGTCGCGTGGTGGGCTCAAGTTGTGTAATTTTATCATAAGTAATTTTCTTGAAGTTGTGCAAATGCAATGCAGCTTTCACTATCCACGTGACGAATAACAAACGACAAAATAAAGCAGCCAAGAAAGAAAAAAAAATTAGAAAAATGATTATTTAAAAAAGGGTTTTTTGTTTGGAGTTATTATTATTTATCATACTAATTTGTAAGGAAGTGGCGGTGTCGTTTTACTATTATGTATGTATGTATGTATGTAACTTTAATATTAAATTTGAAGGATGATAATGATGATGGTCAAATCAAAGTGTGCACAAAGAGTTTTGGGCTAGTGAAAGATTGAGGATAGAGTTATGGATAAAGAATGTTTAGGAAAAGATTAATTTAGTCCCTGCAACGACAGCAAGATATTTTCAAAAATGGAGGATTTGGAAGGAAGGAGTGAATGATAATTTTGATTCATGAATGGAAAATGAAAGAAGTAAAGAAAAGGGTATTTATTTAATTAAATTAAGAAGGGAAAGAGAAAGTGGGGGATATTATGTTGGTGAGTGATGGAGACGCACACATGAAAGAATGGTAGGCAGAGAGGGGAATGGACCCATTGAGAATGACACAAAACAGCCAAATCCAGTTGCCTTTGCCTCCCTCAACTGCTACTCTTACTTTTTTCACTTTCATCTTTTTCATGCAAAATGCATTCTTCTAAAATTATCACTCATTTTCTAATCATGGAGATTAATCTAGATATAAAAAGATTCAAGTTCTTCACCTCAAGTTTTGACTAGTTAGATGGAGGAATAATCTTTCATGAAATTCCTCCAACTATCAAACACTTTATTTACATTTATGTTCATTCAACCTTATTAAGGAGCCCTTCATCCAACATCCAAGTTAATAAAGGTATCTATTCTTGACACAATTAGAAGGGAAAAAGAGAGCAAGAGATTAGAGGGAAATTTTTCATATATCATTCTGGTGACTTTTCTAAAATATCTTAAATTGGAGAATCTGAAATTTATAAAGAGATTAGGATAATAAAGGATTACAATTTCTCAAGCAAGAAGATGGTATCACCATCCTCCCTCCTTCCTTTCAATCCAAGTAATATCCTCACCATAATTCTCCAATCCAAGAGTCTTACCAAAATCTAATCTTTCTTCCATCACCCACAACCCAACATAATCTTTTGAGTAAAAGATCTTTACCCCCAAGAAGGCTTGACCCGGCCCATGAGGCCCTAATATAGGAACCCATAATTATTAGGCTCTCTAAGCATTCTCCATTGATTTATCTTTTTTGTTACTATGTATAATAGTGGGAGAACCCAAAACTATTGATTTTTAGTACCCATCTTGACAAAAAATAGTGTTTTCCACAATACCTTTAGCTTATAGATGTTAATCATTTTAGTCTACTATTATTTGGTGGACAAGTACCATATAATTATATATCCAAGCCTAATATTGTTTCTTTTCAATGTAAGAGGTTAAAGAAAGAGACAAATAGACAATCACTTTCAAACCAAAACTCATTAGTTTATTATTTAACTACTATTTTTTTTTGGCCAATTGTTATTCCATTAATTTCTTTTCGTATAAGTATCTTGTTCTTACTTAATCTTATGTTAAAGTGTAATTTGTAAATAAGATAACATATTGACTATGGGATTTTCTTAGTCACATGAATCTAAGGATTTGATCAGCTGGTTTTGAAACATAGTGGTTGGGATCTTTGGGCCAAAATAAAAAAGGGGGTTGGGATCTAAGAAAGAAAACGAGAGAGGTATGTGCTTGAAGCATTATAGGATAAGGAGATACGGAGAGGAATTGAAAATTTACAACAACAACAACCAAAGCCTTATCCCACTAGGTGGGGTCGGCTATATGAATCAACTGACGCCAACGTGTTCTATCCTTGCACATGTCAACCGTAAGGTTATTGATAGCTAAATCTTTTCGGATAGTTTCTTGGATAGTTTTCTTTGGTCTTCCCCTTCCCCGGATTATAGGATTCTCTACCAATTGATCAACTCTGCGTACCGGGGCCTCTAAAGGTCTTCTTTGCACATGCCCAAACCACCTAAGGCATGTTTCGACCAATTTCTCAATGATAGGCGCCACACCAACCTCCTCTCTGATGACTTCATTCCTGATCTTATCCATAATAGAGGAATTGAAAATTTGAGGAAAAAAAATTGCCAAAAGACCCTTTCGCGCCCTTAACGTTTGGGGTCAGTTTCAATTATGCCCCTAACGTTTGTTTTGTGTCAATTTGCCCCCAATGTGAAATATTGGTGTCAATTATACCCTAACCTCAATTTATTTTGGGCCAAAGTCCTATTTTGATCCCTCAAGTTTGCTCAAAGTTCCGTTTTGGTCCCTCGAGTCTCCGACAAACTTTTCGACGAGATACACTGCGGCCCCGACGACTAAGAAAACTCCTAATTCAAGGTTTTTTGACATAATGAGTTCAATGGTGGCCTTCATTTTGCGAACAATGACCGGACATATGATTTTCGGCGATTGTGTAATTTTTTGGCGACTATGTAATTTTTCGGCGGCTTGCCAGTCATTTTTTCGCAAAATGGAGGCTGTCATTGAACTCAATCATTATTTTGATCCCTAATGTTTGCCCGAGGTTTCTTTTTGTTCCCTAAATTCTTTTTCTTCTATTTTGATCTTTGACCAATTTTCATTCATTTTTTCCGTTAAGTAAAGAAAAGAAATGGAAAAATTGGCTTTCATCTCAACAATTTTGCTCTTTTGTATTGAAGTCCTTTCCCTCTTGCAATAGGGATCAAAATGTAATAAAAAAAATAAAATAGGGGTCTAAATTTGATAATTTTGCAAACAATTAAATGAATTGATCTCTATCCACAAATTAATTTTGTGAATCTATGTTTGAGATTAAATAATTTTGCAAACAATTATGTTCTTACTTAGACTCAAATTAATATTGTGAAAACAATTTAGATTCCACTGTATACAGCTTATTTCGGACCAAATCAATCTCTACCAAACATACACTAATACTAGACTCAAGGGAGTTGTCTTCTTAATTTTGTTAGAATTCAATGTTATCCTCATACAATTTTTCAATTTTCTTGGGATTGAATTAGCGTTCAAAAATTATTTGTAAAAATAATAATGGCTCAAGATGAAAGGAAAATCCACCACAGTGATTGTTTCATTATATACAATGAATGCGATGCAAGACACTCATTACTCAACTAAACTAACCACACATTCATTCATCCCATACCACACCATTAATGATACAAAGGCTTCTTTGAAGCCATAAGCAAGAGCTTGCAAGATACCAAGCCTAGGCTTTTGAAGAAGATGTGATTATGTCATATCAATAATCATCACCTTCTCACTTCACCAATCATCTATAGTTAATCGCTTCCGGAGCCGGAGATGGGAAAATACGCTTAGCCAGCCATTGCAGAGGCCTCAAGAGCTGAGCCCTTTTCTTGCGCCAGAACCAAATGGCGGCGTTGTAATTCTCGTTGCGGATCTTTCGGGTGGCTGCCCTCCAGTCATACTTCTCCATTTCTTGGCGTGCAGCCTTGCCCATGGTTTCTCTGAGTTCTTTGTTGTACAAGAGGGGTTTCAGTTTGCTCAAGCAGTCTTCCAGATCACCCGGGTGGTACATATACCCGGTTTTTCCCTCTTGCTCCGGCGGGATTATGTCTGGGACTCCTCCAGCTCGTGCTCCCACAACCGGTACACCGGAAGACATGGACTCCAAAACAACAAGACCAAGTGTCTCTGACTCTGAAGGCATCACAAAAACATCTCCACTGGCATATGCTTGAGATAGTTCTTCCCCTCCTAACATTCCTGTGAATACTGCAGGCATACCTTCAAACATTTTCTCCAGCTCCTCCCTGGTCATTTCAATATGGAAAACAAATGAGTTGGGTTAAATTCTTAGATGTTGACTCGAGTGTTTTTAATGAATTATACAAGTTTCATGACCTTGAGTTGTAATAACAATGTTTGGATGCAATGTTTTATGGTCATAATGCTCCCCTAAACTTTCAAAAGTGACAAAAGATCCTCCCAAATTTTTTATTTTGTGCAAAAGACTTCGCTAATATTTTCATTTAAAAAAAATCAAGTTTCTTTGTAATACAATTAAACATGCAACACTTTACATTTCTGTTTTTTGCTTGTTGCATCTATATTACTACAAACTAAAACTTAACTATTTTTATAACTAATAATAGCCAACAAACTAAAAAATAATTGAATTTTAATGAAAATTTTAACAAAAGTGGTAATTTGCACAAGATCAGAAGTCCAGGAGGTATTTCATCACTTTTGAAAAGAGAATAAAACAGCCTACCCAAACCCTCTAAAACAAAGGGAAACAAATGTGAAAAGGAGAAGAGCATTTTCATGGCGGCAATAGCCATTATATGATCAATCTGAAAGCATATACCAATCAGAGTAAGATACCTGTAAGGACCATCTCCAATGAACGCAATTCGTGCTTCAGGAAGTCTATCCATGACGCTGCCAAATTCATGTTTTAGAATGTCAGCACAGTAAGAAAGATGGACAAGTCAAAATGCACTGCTAGGAGAGTACTTCAATGATCACTAAGGAGCTTTCACAGCTTATTTACAACTTCAGGATGGAATATTTCAAGATAAAGGACTCTACCTTTTCAGAAAGTCCAAACTCTTCTCAACTCCAAGTCGCCCGACATGAATTATCAAGGGTTTCTCGGGTTCACCGCCGCTGTTTCACACAAGTGTCAAATATTTAGATGAAATCTTATTGTATCAAAATTATACATGTATATGAAAACAATGCCAGAAAGCTCTGACCTCAGTCTCATTCGCATTTCATGTGATCGGAATCGGGGATGGAAACTTTCGGAGTCAACACCTTTGTTCCAAAGACGAATCCTGTTAGCTGGACATCAACCAGGAGAAACGAGTGGCTGGGTCAAATTCACCATTTTCAATTGGCAATAGTTGAAAGACAAATTCATCATTATTCATATTCACCTGCTGTTGCTTTGGCTTCTGCGAGATCCCTGCCGATAGCAGCTGATGGCACCAGAGTTAGATCTGCTGCTCTATGAAGAAATTCTGCAGGAAAAAAAAAAAATCTCAGTATGACCATGAAAATTGAGTCTTAATCAGATGAGGGCAGAAGGAAACTGCACATACTTATGACCAACCACATAGGTTTCACTAGCCAACTAAAGGTGTATCTAGGAATGTACCTGAAGACAACACAGCATAATTCACTCATAAGCACTAAGCAGAAGTACCAACTGTCTAAAACATCAAGAAGGCGAAGAAACCGAAATTGAAATAAGGATATAACTTACACTGGTACATGGGTATGATAGGACATGACAAGAGGCACACACAGAAGTTTTGCAATGACAAGAGCACCAAAAACCTGAAATTTATCCAGCGTCATATATGTTGATGAATAAGTTTTGTTTACCATATCTTGCAGCAAATTATATAGTAAACATACAACTTGCTTTGTAAAAGATATACTAGTTAACAACTCAATCCCAGAAAGCCTAGTTTACACGCTTTAACCCTTGAAAGTTAGCGTATTGATACAATACAACTTAGTCATTTAAGTCCATTTTTTTAGGGACTAACATGCAAGGGCAAAAGAACTAAGATGTAGTGGTTTCACAACTTTCAGGAATCAAATCGTGTAAACTAGATTTTCAGGGATTGAGTTGTTAAATCGTGTATCTTTTAGGGACTAATTTATATATTTAATCTCAATTATAATGAAAAGGGGGAATAAATGAGGAGATATTGGAATGGCAGACCTACCATTATGCCTGGTGATGATGCATGTATTATGTCAGGCTTAAACCTCGCCACCTCTGAAATTATTCGAGGACTAAGTGCCAAGGAGAGAGGAACCTTCTGATACCACGGACAGGGGAAGCTGCATATTAAAGTTATTAGTAGAAACCATGACTAGATCTAACCAGGCAGATTCAAAATTAGTATGAACTCAATTAATTGTCAATAGAAAATTAATGATACAAGGAATACCATCATTGGTAGTTTTTCTTTTTTCTTCTTTTTTGGTTCTTTTGTGGAAAACAAAAAAAGAATGCACAACTTAAACTAGCAATGTAAGTTATTCTAGGGGAAAAGAAAACAAGTTTAAGATTAAGAATAAAGAAACAAACAATTTTCAAATATAAGGATAAAAGGAACAGAAATGAAGAGATAAGTAATTCAAACAACCTCCTTGATCCAATCAATTTGGCTCCATGAAATTCCTGAGGCAGTCCTGCATGGTTGGTCACGACCATGACCTACAACACCCACAAATAAAGCCAATAAGACAGCTTACAATGCTAAAACATATTTCCAGAAGTTTCATATTACTATGGTAGTGTCATAGACTTCAATCTAGGTGCTTTTGAATAGCTAACTTGTGACCTTATTTAGGAATTTCCTAATAGAATAGTTAACTTCACATCAATCAAGTCTAGTTTTAATAATGAAGCAATTATAGTTTAAAAATAAAATGAACAAACAAACATGTTGGAGAACCAAACTACCTCATCTCCCATTTCACGAAGGTATTTGATAAAATTTTGAAACCGATTCTTGTATCCCGAGACATATCTGCAAAATAGATGTAGCTATAAATTAAAACTTGTCTAGTAATTGAGACACAGAGTTCCTTCTCCCACAGAGGATGATATCAGATGTTTTCACATGAAAGACTGTTAACCAATAATGGCAAGTATATATAATGCAATCTCAAATAAACAGGAGATTAAAAGTTTTCATCTTCATTTACTAGAATTAAAAGCCTGCTCACACATTAATCAGCTGGATTTGATCGTCCTAGAATTTATACCCAAAGATTCACAAGACTGAGAAACAGATAAACAAGCAAATGCTAACTTTCCACAACGAGACTATGAGAGGAATTTACAACAAAGCCAGCTTAATTGGACAATGAAAATAACTCCAACAGAACAGTAAATGAAATTAAGGAGAAAAATGATTATAAAATCAATCTTATCTAGAAAATCTTAATTTCAAAGAAACGCACAAATTAAACTTCTAGACATACAGAACTGAGTTTTGCTTTTCACTGGTCATTGTAGGAAGTATATCTTTCCCACACTTTTAGGATTTATAATTATAAGCATCAAACAAAAAAAAAAATAGTTTGCTAAACATATAAATTGGTTCAAAGATACATGAATTAACAACTCAATCCCTAAAAGTCTAGTTTACACTCTTTAATTCTTGATACAAGAGTCCTTTTTGTCTCTACGAGTTAGCCTTATAAAATAATTGCCTCCGTAACTTTCAAGGACTAAAGTGTGTATTCTAGACTTGAGTTTGAGTTGTCAACTCCTCCAAGACCAAATTATATGTTTACTAAAAAAAAAAAAAAAGTAATAACTCTCGCTGCTGATTGATGTGTTAGATCTCATGGCATAACAGAGTCAATTCATCAAACACTTGGTAGGCAATTCTGAATCATAGCAACAAGAAGGTAATTTCTTGGAGAATCAAAGATCAATTCAGTACTATCTTAAACAACTGAAGAAAGATGAAAAACGGGGTTTCAAATCCAATTCCAAACACCCACAATCAATCAATTAGAATCGGACACTGAAAACCATGCGCAATGCAGAACATAAAATTCTAAATAATAATAATAATGAAACTCACGCAAAAGGAGAAGGCTCAACGAAGATAGCAATTCGACGTGGGCGAGAATTACTCTCAGATTCAACCAAAGCAGGAGGGTTCTCTTCTTCCTCCTTCTCGTCGTGGAGATTATTATTAACCTCTGCAATGGTCATATCGCTAGCTTCGAGAACAAAACTTTTTCTACCTTTGGCCCTCTTTGAAAAAGTAATGGGTTTTGCTCCTAGGGGCTGAAATCGATGAAAAGGAACGCAATTTGAAGAAGACGAAGAAGAAGAAGATGAAGAAGTGGAAAGGAAAGGAGGAGAGAGAGAGGGGTTTATGGAGGAAGTAGAATTCATTATGAGATGGAGAGAGAGAAGTGTAATATAAAGGCGAAGAAGGGTTTGAGAATTAGAGGTTTTGATTAATATGAAAACGGAATAGTGTAAGAGAAAGAGAGAGAAAGAATGAAGAAGGAATCTAAGAATCTGAGCATTCTTGTAGAGGACTCCAACAATGGATATTCTTTAACATGGCGGGACAGAGTGAGGAATCAAAAAGGAACGACCATGAGTATATGCTATTTCTTCATTGGGGTCACTCTCGTTTCTTGCTTGCAATTACGTACCATCATCATCGACTCATCTTCACAATCCTTATCTTTTTGGATTTTCTTTTTTCTCACTTTATGGAATTTACAATTTTTCTTTTTCTTTTTCTTTTTGTTACAGAGTGTCCAAGATTTTAGCTGGATTACTTTAAACTTTTCAGGTAACAAATTTTTTGGAAAACTCAAACTTCTTTTGACAAGAGTATAATTGATACTTTTAAAGTATGTGATTATTTTTAGTTATTTTTAAAGTTTTTTTTTTTTGTCAATTGTACTCCCAGAGTATACGATTAGTTTCAGTTATACTCTTGAAATTTTTTTTAGTCAATTATGCTCCTAATGTTTTATATTTGAGTCAATTGTACTCCTAAATACCCTCCAATTTGGGGATATAATTAACACAAAAAAGAAAAGATTAAGGGTACAATTGATACAAAAAAAAAAGATTGGGAGTATAATTGACTCAAAAAAACTTTAGAAGTATAACTTAAACTAACCCAATACTTTTGGGGTACAATTGACTAAAAAAAAACTTTGAGAGTACAACTATAAATAATAGCATACTTTGGGGGTACCAAAAATACTTTTGCCAACATTATTTTTGATATACACTCCTCGGATACACTCATCGGAAAGCAAAGTCAATCACTCACCAGGAACCAGCATCAAGGCGTAAATACTATCCGGCAAGGAAGCAACCCAAGCAAGTCCCCTCCCACTCGAGCATTTAATGCCAAGATATTGGCATTAAATGCAAAGATCCTTGAAATCACGTGACCGGACAAGGCCACACCAGCTACTATGTACGGCAGGACAAAGAGGCACACGCAAAAGGACCAAAACGCCCCCTGCGCGCAGAGGAAACGGTGAAAAGCACTCTTGGCTATCACTGACTCCCAAAAAGGAAGGTTGGACATCCCACTGCAGCCCATTAGTGATAGCTGTCACATCAGAGCTGCAAGGTACGTCAACCTTTTCCCTATGCATCCCCGAAGATACCCCTAACGTCCCTTAGAGACCTCGTACGAACATGAGACAAAAGGGAATGAGGATAAATAGGAAAAAGGGGGCACATTCTCAGGTAACGACTCTCATTCCACAAAAACACAACTCACCAATATCCTCTGATCTCTCTCTTCTAACTTAAGCTTCGGAGGAGAATCGCAGGGAAGCCCCTGTGCATTCTTATCTGCAGGATCTGACGACCTTGGACATCCGGAGACTGCCATACAACTGTGAACTCAAGGTTAGATTTATACTAATCCAGCTTTGTAGTTTTCAATTTTAGTAGCAAAAGAGCTTAAGAGTTGTGAGCACTTTAATTGCTCGCGTCCGATTTGAATGAGATGAGTCTTTTGTCTAAACCATTATACGGATAGGTGGGAGAATTCTATAGTTAAATAAAAAAAGGAGTTTAAGAGTTGTGTTGAGATATTAAAGGTGTGACTTTAGTTATAGAAGTATAGTTATAGAAGTATTTAAGAACTGAAGCAGAGGGGTGGGCTTTTAAAATCCATGAGTTCTTCAAGATTTATCCGACGCCGTTAGAACAACGTGTGAGGGTACATTTCGAAGGATCAGTTGTTGAGTGGTACCGATGGTTGCGTGAAAACGACATCAAATATACTTGAGACAGATTTCTGAAGGCATTGGTCAGAAGGTTTGACAGGTCTTTGTACGATTGTCCGAAAGGAGCTCTGAAGGATGTGAAGCAGACGAGTACGGTTTTGGAGTATCAGAGTCGGTTTGAGTCCATCACAACACGTGTCAAAGAGCTAACCGATGACTGGATGGTGAGTTTCTTCATACATGGCTTGTGTACATCCCTTAAACATGAATTGTTATGTGCTAGGCCTCATGACTATTATGAAGCTGTATCTATGGCCAAGTTACATGAACAAATTGAATTAGATGTTCAGCAGACCATTAGGGACGAAATAGCTAAGCCTACATCTGGAAATTATAAAAACTCATGACTTTAGTTATAGGAGTTTAAGAGTTGTGTTGAGATATTAAGAATTCTATAGTTAAATAAAAAAAGGAATTCTAAGAAAATATAGTTATAGAAGTATTTCTTACATCTGGATGATAAGACATATACAGCAACGAATAACCAACCGTTATAGTATATGACCTAGAAGTAACAATTGACGATAAGAGGGTGTTAGATGTACCCCTAACAAGAGAGAGCATCACAGATTTGATCCACCTCATTTTTCGAAAACACAATTTTGAGTTTATCAATATCACAAGTAGAGGAGTTATGTTCCCACGTCCTTTAACTCTAATATAAATAAGTATTAAAATCAATTTTTATCTTCATCCTTTATGAATAATCAAATCCCTATACTATATAATTTATACTTAGAAGAAATTTAATATAAATTATTTTTAATTAGTATTAATCATATTTTCTTTAATTTATTATATCTATAATTATAAAACAAATAAAGACTAAAGCATAAATATTGATGTACTTTTAGATTATGTCAATATATATGAATTATTTAACATTTTCATTCTTATGATTTTACATTTCTTTCAATTATAAAATTTAAAAATATTATATTTATATATATAAAAATAAATATTTACCCTTAGTTATGGGTTTGACCCTAATCTATTAACTTTAACTTGATTTCGGATTCATATATAATTTTAATTATCTCTATTTAATTGGTACATTTAATAGCTGAATAATTATACTTTTCTCTTTGTTGGCCAAATTTCTTTTTTCCTCATTCATGATGCAGAAGAAATACAAATTATGGCTATGGCTATCATAGATTGTAGGTGCAATAAATCAAATAGATGGAAAAATTGTAAAACGAATCCATAAATGGCCACAATTAGAAAAGGGCCCACCCCATGAAAATAATGATCCACACAAAACATACTTTCTCTGCCTACTCTTTCATTTTTGCTATTACCATTGAAATTTCTGCCTCCTAGGTCCTAGCCATATGGGGTGGCCCTTGTCTAATGTTACTTTTTTTATAAACATATTTTACAAAAATATTTCAATTCATATATAGAGTTTACCAGCATTTTAATTAATTGATATGAGACTTCAACACATCCCTTAACATTCGATATAAGAGTGTAAAACTAACGGGTTATTTCGAGGGCAGCTCACAATAAAATTAATTCATCAACACATGTTTAGGCTGCTTTAATATTATGTTGCAAGGTCTAATTCACTCTAAAAGAATTTTGCTCACGAAAAAAAAACTCACCCCAAAAGAGTTCTGTTCTTAATAAAAGAGAATTGTCTTAGCTCATATATATAGTTTGTTAACTATATAAGAGTCATAAAACTAATTCATTTTATTTGATTTATTTATAAATTTATCTCTAAAAAATAATTTTTTTAAAAAAATTATATTATTCATATAATTTTTAAGAATTTAAATATACAAATTAAATTTTCAAAAAATTATATTATTAATTTTTCCATATTTAAAAAACAAATTATACGTTTATTATTTTTTTAATTAGTTAATTAATTAATTTACACATATTTGATCTCATCCATCAATACTGTCACATGTAAATTGAGCATTATTTACAAAGTTAGGTTCCGGGCCCACTCCATATTATTGGTCACTCAGAATGCCAAGCTAGCATCACCACAAATTTTTGTGTCAATGTCTCTATCAACTTGTTCTATATCTATATTGGTATGCTTCTCAAAACTCAAAAGAATCCAAGATATATTGATAGAAGGGTATTTATTTCTTATTTTTTATTTTATAACAGATATTAATTTTTGTTTTCTTTAAAATTTCTTAAAGAATATAAACATTCATTTGAAATATAAAATTATAAACTATTTTAAGTTATTTTGATGATAAAAATTAGGGTAAATTACACTTTGGTACCCCTGTGGTTTGACTCTATTTCATTTTGGTACTTTGTGGTTTGAAACTTGATACTTTGGTACCCTGTGGTATTCTCCATTAACACTTTGATATCCTTTGGAACTATTTTGTAATTTTAATCATAACAAATTTTGCAAAAATTACATATTAACACCAAAAATTTTTCAAAAAATTACAAATAGGTCCTTCGATACATATTATCTAGGGACTAAAATGAAAACTTTCAAAAAATTTTGGGGTTAATATATAATTTTTGCAAAATTTGTTATGGTTAAAATTACAAAATAGCTTCAAAGGGTACCAAAGTGTTAATAGAGAATACCACAGGGTACCAAAGTATCAGGTTTCAGACCAGAGGGTACCAAAGTGAAATATGGTCAAACCACAGGGTATCAAAGTGTAATTTACCCTAAAAATTAACTAACTTTCCTAATAATTTTTTATTATTTTTGTTGATATTATTTGGTCTTATTTTTTATATTATGAGTTTGAAAAAATAATACTAAAAACCTCGAAAGTTATATAATATTAATGTAAAATAATTTCTAAATTTAAATTGAATATGTTAAGGTTGATTAATTAAGGAATATAACATGATGAGCTCATACAGAAAAGAAGTTGAAGATCAATCATAAAAGGAAAATATCTAAAGAACATATTCCATTGGATATTCCATCCACTTACGTATTCAATTTAAATTAATTAGACTGAGTAGTGAGTACTATTATTAATTTATATGTTTATGGGCGTGAAGCGGTTAATTACACCTATAATTAATTTGTAGCCAATTACTTTTCATTGATTGGGAATATAAATATTTTAATTTTTTTATACTGCATTTACAATACGGAAGAAGTCAACCTTATTTAGAAGATTGTTTGATACCAAATGTTGATATCTCTTTTAGGATAGAGACAAATATAAATTTGTTTTATTGTGAGATACTAACCTCTTAAGTGAAATCTAATCCTCATTTACAAACAAATTAGATTTATTTAGCATCAAATATGTGGAATTAGGAAAGTATCATAAATTACTTTGTGGCTTATAACATAATACAGGACAATACTTTTTTTTTTTTAAGGAAAGTTTAGTGAGAGTAAGTATCGGTATCTTACTAATTAAGGTTAGGTAATGTCTCTGGACCTCTTTATAAATTTATGAGAGGAGTTTACATATCACATACCAAATAATATCTTTATATCAATATAAAGATTTAAATACTTATCCTTATAGAGTAAGTGTTCAAACTTTAACCAACTATGTCATTCCTTATGGTAAAAGGAGACAAATAATATCAAATTAGGTATAAAAAAGCAATCACTCATTTTGTGGTGAAATGAGCAAATTTAGTCATATATTTTTTGTTTTAAGTTTAAATTTAACGAGTTTACAATTATAAGTTACTTTTGAAAAAAAAATTTTTTTTATCCTGTTAGAACTATCATTTAATGAGGTCAAATCAAATTTGAAATTGTATGTGAAATCAAAAAATGAAAATTTATGCAAACATATAAAGCTAATTTTTCAAAAGAAAAAAAAAAGAAAGATAAAAAGTAGGGTTAAAATTCACTATAAACATATAGATGAAATGTGCAATTTAAGTATTTAACTTAATAAAGGAAGATTTTTTGAGNCAACTGCTGACGTGGCACGTTAACGTGCCACGTCAGCAGTTAACGGCTTCAGGGACCAATTTGACTAACGTTAGGAAAATTCGAGGACCTATTTGTCAATTTCCATAAATAAGGGACCAATTTGTCAGTGACCCAATAATTCGGGGACCAGTTTGAGAGTTTACTCGCCTTTAATTCTTTCAAGTCTAAAAGTTTAAATATTATAAAATTTAGGATATAAGATGTAAATATATATAATATTTTGATTACCTGTTGGTTACCTATTCTTTCAACTCTTATCTTATAATACAAAAAGAAAATTTAAGGTTGAATGTTCAAATGGGTCCTAAATATATGCGTCTAGGTTCATTTTAATCCTAAATGTTTTATAATTTTCATATTAGTCCTAAATATTTCTATTTAGTTTCATTTTGGTCTCAAACTACTGAATGTGGTCTATATGTCTCGTTTCAAATTCAAATGTGACGAGTCTAGAGTTATGTGTTCCTGTTGATGAGTATTTTCTCTATCCAATTGAGACTGTCAGTAAACAAGATCAAATCAAATCTCAAAAGTGAGTTGCTCGTTTTATGGTTAAACAAGAGAAGTTGATCATATCTCTCTCATTTTAAGTTTAAATGCGACGAGTTTGAAGTTCCAGATTACTCTTAATGAGTCATTTTTCTACTCAGTTGAGACTGTCAGTAATTAAGGTCAAATCGAGCTCGAAAGTGAATTTGAGACCAAAAAGTAAAAAAAAAAAATGAAAAAATTGTTTAAAATACACTTTCGATCTCGATTTGACCTTTTTTGTAAATGGTTCCAAACGGGCAAAAAAAAAAACTTATTAAGAGGAATATATAATTTTGAACTTGTTGCAGTCGGACTTGAAGTGAGAGATATATGATCAATTTTGATTGTTTAACCGTAAAAAGAGCAAGCCGAGTAGCCCATTTTCGAGACTCAGTTTGACAACACTTGTTGATCGACAACTATAACTAGATAAAAAGAAGTACTCATCAAACATGATTGATTGAGAGTTGCACTTTACTAGCACTTGGAAACTTAGAGGTAACATTGACCAACTTAGGGTTGTATGGAATTGTTTTTTAAGTACTCATGCATGTTCCCCCTATTCTCATCCTAACCCTAAAACTATGTTACACTTAAACGGGTACGGATACTTGCACGGATACGAAAATAGATATGGGGTACGGCTAGTTTTAAAAAGTATGGTGTACGGGTATGACAATATTTATTTAAATATAAAACTATAAAATATAAATTTATATGGTTATTTTTGTAAAAGTATGAACATTTTGTTTACGAATCTAAAAAAATGGAATTCTATTAAAACAAAAATAAAATTAGATAGAAAGACAACTATATTTTGTAAAAAAGAAATACAAAATTTACATTTTATAATATTTTAGAAGTATCCAAGAGTATTCATAAAGTACAAGTTTGAGTAAATAACCGAGACAAATACGATAACATTTATGAAGTACCAGTGCTTCGTAGCCCTAAACTTAATACTACTCTTCCTAATCCAATTTTTCAAGCAATAAAAAAGGAAAAAATAATGCAGCTAATCTCGAGAGTCAGCCCTTGACCTAGCTATACTATAACCTTCTAAAATTGTATGAATCCATATATTATTACCCTTTCACATCAATTGAACTTACCAAATATCAGAAAGCATCTTCCTCAGCCACCTTGGTTAGTGAAAGGTTATATTCCTATGATATAATTTACTTTCATTGTTATATTTAAAGTGGATAATGCTCATTAGTATAATGATAACAAAAATTATTATACTTGTCATTGTTTCTTTTAAAATATAACAGTAGAAATAGAAATATATGTTGATTAATATAATAGTAATAAACTTGATCATAATTAAGTCTCAACCTGTCTAAACTCTAAACCAAACTGTCAAGATAACAATTTATTTATTTGATTTTTATTTGTCTTGACAGATTTCTTTAAACCACTTGGTTTATGATTTTTTTTTTCCAAATCGACATGATTGCAGCCCTAAATCGACCAACAAAGGGCAAGCCCCCAGTACCCACCTTTGTCCCTTATTAAATTAAATGTTTATTTGAAAAAGGGGGTCTGGCTTTTGGGTCAAATATAGAAGATTAATATTCTTCCTTACTGTATGAAACCCCTTTGGGTCGCCGCTGAGACAGCGGCGGTGGCCCTCTTTTGTTTTTTAGTGTAGAAAATTCTTCCTTCGTGAGGGTTTTTGTCTCTCTTTATGAGAGTGTTATTTTGTTTCTAAAGTTTTGTGGCGGTGGCATTCTGGATCAAGGCTCTCATGACGTTGATCTGGTACGTCTGGCTTTCTCTGCGGCGACAACTCTAGACTAAGCATTCCACGACGGCTTTTGGCTTTCACGGTGGCTTTCGGGTTTGGTTCTGATTTTTGGGTGCTCAGTGTCGATTTTTGTCTGGGTTAGGTTCTTTCACGCCGTCGTTTTCTTGTTTTGCTTCCTCGACGACGTTTTGTCAAATAATTATTATTGCGTTAAGTCTGCTTATGTCTGATTTTTGGAAGTGTTTGTCTATTTTAGATGACTTTAGTTATGTTTTCAGTTTTTTAGATGATTGTAGCTTTAGTTAGATCCCTAGATCCGTTAACTTGGCAGCTGATTGTCTTGTCAATTTGTCTGACACGAGGATGGGTTCTCTTGGATGGGTTGCAAACCTTCGTCAGTTGATATCCTATCTAGTGTTGTTGTTTATGCTAGGCATGGGTTGACTAATTTTGTTTTGTTGTCTTTTGTATTATGCTTGGTTGTGTCTTACTTTTGAATGAATTATGTTTTTGGCAAAAAAAAAATAAAAATAAAAATAAAAAAATAGAAGCTTAATATTTAAAGTCTTATTTATTAATTGTTGAGATTGAACATGTAAGCTTAGTATATATTTACTATTTACTATTTTATATCTTTGTTATAAGATTATTTTAATTTAAATATTTTTTTTTATATTTTCTCTTTTATAATGGGTTATGTTAGAAAACATCTAAAATTTTCATTCTATTAGGATTAATTATGCAAAAAACTTGTGTTACATGTTATTAATTTATTACTTTTTTTTTTGGTAAACATTAATTTATTACTATTTATCTAGTGCCTTAAATTGGATAACTTTCAATGAAAGATACCTTAAATAATCACTTAAAAAAACTATTTAAAGCTCCTTTTTGCGGCTACGGATCCTCTGCCGTACTGCACGATGTGTGGTGCGGCAGAGACCAATAGGGGCGAGCCACGTGGCGCCACGTGTGCAGGTGCGCTCCTATTGGTCCCTATCGCACCGTACACCGTGCGGTATGGCAGATGATCCTCTCTCCTTTTTTTGCGTAGACTGAATTGTTGTGATTTATTAAACTCACAACTCCCAAGTAGCTACTATCAAGTACAACTAGTACTCATAATTTATTCATTTGAACTTTTCTTTTAAGTCGGGATTCAAATCCAAACATGAGAATTTGATTATTTGTGAAATTTATGAAGTATGAACTAGTTTTTACATCCGTTTGAGTTTTGACCCAAAACTAAAAATTTATTTTTTTGAATGTGAAAAATAAAACAAAAATTAGAATATTATATTGTACCCATGCCTTATTATCATTCTATAATAAAAGGTATGGGTAAAATATAACACATTTTTCCTCTTGTTAATATTATGGCTTTTAGATAAATAGTTAAAAAGTAAGGCATGGGTACAATATATTGTGTCATCACTTACTATGAACCCTTTCTTCTTGGTCCAATTATAGAAATTAAGCAGTCTTTTCATTTGGTTTCACTATTATTATAATAAACGAAAGAGCTAGGGAGCACAATTAAATGTAATTGCTTTCACGAGCAGATGCAATGCATATAGAGTTTAGGACAACTCAATTTAATGCATTTCCTTATCGATCTTGACTTTTAGTTTTTCTTCAAAAATTGAGGTTTTATCTTTTGAGCACAATTAAACTTCTTTCCCAAACATATTCTGTCAAATTAGATGCATGTTCTTATCAAAGTTCTAGGTAGCTAAGCTAGGTATTTCACGCTAATATGGAGTTTTAGTAGGGTTTTTTTTTTTGGCCATCTAGCCTTTACGATTTTTTTCTGACGAATTTAAATTTAACTTTTATCGGCACCTTAGCACCTAGTTAGTTATATATGATAAGAGTCCAACGAAAATAGTTATAGTCACAAAGTTTCAATTTAAAACTTTAATTCAAATAATATCAAGTCACTTTTTTTTTGTATTAATTTTAGGTTAATAGAATTTGATTAACTTATTAGTTTTGAAATTTCCACTTTTTATTAAAAAGTTGCGAAAGCCAAAATTTGAGTAGCAATCAAAATAAAGAGTTCAATATATTGAGAGGTAGAAGTTTCCAAAGGATTAACCTATGTTTATAAGCCAATTTACAAATTCTTTGAAACCATACTTACCCACAAATATCCTCATACACTCCTGGTAGGTCAAAAAGTGTGATCAAGAAAATGAAACTGCAAAAGCCATAATATTAACAGGAGGAAAAATGTGTTGGCCAAAAAAAAAACCAAGAGGAAAAATCCTTCTCTTTTACTAAAACATAAAAAAGAGAAAAATTAATTAAACGATATTATTAAAATTTTTAGGCAAAAGCACTGTTGATACCCCCAACGTATGCGGTCATTTTTAGTTATACCCTCGAAGTTTTTGTTTTGTCAATTATACCCCCAACGTTTCACATTTGTGTCAATTATATTATACCCCAACCCAACATTTTTTTTTGTTTTAAGGTCCTTAAGCTTCCATTATTTAGAAACCCTCCATTTTCTCAAAATTTTTCTTTCACACGAGTCCCTAACTAATTACAGAAAAATCCAGAATGTTTTTCATCTTTAACGAACTGGTCCCTACAATTGAGAAACCCGAAAAATCTCTCCTCTATGTTTTTCACAGTTCCGGCAACCACACACACAAACTCACCGAGAGGAGTCTCGAATACAAAGAAATTGAGCAGAAATATTAATAGCTCTAGCTCTCGACGTTAACACACAATCTCCGGTGGCGATGTCGTCGAAATTGAGAAATAAAGTAATTTCAAAATCTCTTTGGAGAGAGAAGCAAAATAGAGAAGATAGGTGAGAGGCGGTTGTAAGGGAAGGAAAAATGGATGGAAACGACGTAATTTAGGGGAGACCAAGAAGCTAAGGACGACAACGAGAAGGACCATGTCGACGAAAACGAGGACAAAGTGGACGTCAATGGTAAAGTGTGGTGATGATGTTTTAGGGTAAGAGAAGAAGGGTTGTTAATGACTTCTAAGGAGCTGTTTGTTTGGACTATTCTATAATTAGATAGGGGTTGGAGTATAATTGACTCAAATGTGAAACGATGGGGGTATAATTGACAAAAAAAATACGTTAAGGATATAACTGAAAATGACTCGTACGTTGGGGGTAGAAACAGTACTTTTGTCAAATTTTTAAGATTGTGAAAATTCAATAAGATATTTACAATTAAACCATAACAGATTTATATATTTACTAAATTTAATAATTCATTAGAGTACTTAAGTACAACTAGACTACAATATAATTGAAATACTTATAATATTCACTATTAATAAAACAAATTTATTTTACTCTAATGAATTTCATTGCGAACCAAGCAGCATAAAGAAAATTAAAGGAAAAACAAAAAGGAAAGATGACTAACGAATTCCCTAATTTTCACGCCAACCAAACATATATTCTCTCTTTCTCTCAATTGTCAATTCACACCTTAGATTCCACAAAAAGACTCTATTAGTAGAGGTCAAAATCTCCATACTATTATTCTTTCATAAATGCAAGAAAATTATTTGTATATATATTGCTAATGCAATCTAACATTTTCTTAATCAAAACACTGTAGTTTAATCTTAGATTATATTAGTTAAAATACAAGTGATTGCTACAATAAACGTTCTCTAAGAATGGAACTAAAATGGCTGTAAAAAATCATGCATCATTTAGATTAAGTGGGTTGATTGAACTTAACTACAAGGGTAATCTCATTCAGATCTGGAACAAATAATTAAAATCTTTCTAACAATATGGATTTTAAAAATCAAACATTGATTCTCTCACTTGAACTTGTGTGTAGCTCATCAAACTATGGTTGATAACTTTGTGTAATCTAATAAAATAAATAGACAAGAAACACCCATAAAAATTTTGTTTTTCTTTTTTTTTTCTTAAAAAAAAATGTGGAAGCAGAAAAGCAAAGGGTAGGCCCAGCAAAAACCAAATAACACCTAAAAAGTAACGCTGATTAGAAGAGTATCCACTCTGTCTGCTTTATTAACCTTAACATTTTCACTCTTTGTCTCCCTCTTGAGTCTTCATGGCTCCACGCACCACCCTCTCTTTTGACCACATCCTTGGATTTTTCTATCTTCTTCATCTCTCTCAGATTCTCTCTCTCTCTCTCTCTCTCTCTCTCTCTCTCTCTCTCTCTCTCTCTCTCTCTCTCTACATTTCCTGTTCATTGTTCATACTTTGTCTCACCAACACCCACCACAATTAGCTTAATAATAATGGTACCTCAATTAGTCTCACATTATTATGTTGTGCCATAAGTGCATGTACATGCATGTGTGCCTTTTGACATATGTATATGTACTTATACTAAAAGTAAGGTTAAATAGAGCCTTTCAGTAAATTATATATATCATTGTATCATTGCAATATTTATGAACTTGATCAATCCGAAGGGTTCCAAACATGATAGTCAATCTTCAAGGTGATTAGGAGTGCAATATTATCCACAAGATAATAATTTAGCTTAAGGTAAGATGATTAATTAACACTTGGTCAATACTTTAAATAAGTGGTGAGTGTGCAACAACAAAACTATTCATGATTGTTCTCAAACAACTCATTAATTAATGACTAAAATGCACAAAATCTCTTATGAATTTTAGCCATTGTGAAAATTTCCTCTAAATTTGAAAAGTGACACTTTCGATTTTGTATAAATAATTCATTTTGTTGAAAATTTCATTTAAAAAAAATTATAATCATTATTGTATTTTATATTGATGAGGGTGAGCCTTGGCGCAACGGTAAGGTTGCTGCCGAGTGACCAAGTGATCACAAGTTCAAATCCTGAAAACTGTCTCTCTGCAAAGCAAGGGTTAGGCTGCGTACATCTTGACTCTCCTCAGACCCCACCTAGTGGGAACCTCGTGCACTGCTGGGCTGCCCTTTTTTATTGTATTTTATATTGATCTAAAGTTAAAATCAAATATAGTTATAATTAATAGTAGATAAAATAAAATAAAACTTTCTTAAAATTTTGAGAAATATTGTTTGCACTGTATATAACTAAAGTTCAAAAATCGTTTAAATTAAAGTAATTCTTGACAAATCCTACCATATTTTCTTTCCTTTTTGACTCACTAGCTTGTGTCCCAAGTTTTTTTTCTTCCCTTTATCTATAAATACAACCCACTTACCTATTCAACTGTCCTCTCTTTCCTCTATGTTTCCCACTCTGCTTCTCTCTGTCTTCTCCATATAACATCATGAAGAGAAACTACTAAAACATCTGATTTTTTTTTTTCCCATTTTTCTACCATTGGAAGTCACATATTATTCTCAAAAAAAAAATGTCCACAAGAAGCAGCAAAAGGGTGTGTTTTAGTCCTGACATCAATGATGAAAAACCAACCTTGTTTCTCAAGCATGGAAGAATGTTAGGAAACAGAAAGAAGATAATCGGAAGTTGGAGTTTCCGGGTCGCGAAAGACCCGAGATTGTCGCCAGTGAGGTTTCTACTCCGGCTAGGAGCAAAAGTGGCAAGAGCTACTATAAGGGTTGTTTCCATGAGATCTAGATCAAGATCTTCCCGGAAGGTTTCTTCTTCTTCTTCTTCATCTACTTTGGTAAGGTCACGTTCTGTATCAGATCATACTGATTCACATAGAGCTGAAGCTGTTGAAGATTGCATTGAGTTCTTACATTCTTCTTCATCCAGAGAGCGACCACCTAGTTGAGTACTATGAAAATTGTGTTATTATTGGAAAAAAGTTTTGTAAGATTATTGAAAGAGATGTATAATAGAGAAAAAAGGGTATGTCTTACAAATTTGTATTTACCATGTTCATAAGTTATCTGTATAAGAAAAAAAAAGAAGATGGAAGCTTTGTGTCAACATTAAGAGTTCATTCTCTACCTAAGAGTCAAAACAATCTATCTACTTTTTTTTTTTTTTGAGAAAACTAAGTTTTCGATCCATAAATTGGTTCTTAAACTACAAGTTAGTCCAATATTAGAAATATACTTTTTGGTTTTTAATTGTTTTTACAGACTTCAAGTGAGAGAGATTATGTTTACAAGTTAGTATAAACATAATCTATTTTAGTCTCGAATCTTAACTGTGGGGACTAAATGATGAACTTGGTTCTGGCCGGGGGTCATTACCTGGTTCAGATGAGGCAACTCTGGGTTGAAAGTTACCTGCAAGACAATGAACACACAGGGTGGCCATGCGATTCACCTCCGATGCTTAAGTTAGTAAGGGTTATGAGCTCAATAATCTCAATGGACTGAGTAGAGAGCCTATCTTTTTCCATTGTGAAGGGTTATGATCTTGCCATAAATGCCTGGATGCTTGATTGTGATCCTGGCTGATCTAATTGTGATCCTTGGCTCCCACGTAATTTCCTTTTCTGTGAAAGGTGCCTTGATGGCATAGGCGTTATCAAGGGAAAGGATCTCTGAGTGATTTGCCTTGATTGACAGTGGATCTTGATTGATCCTTGATTGGTTCCTGATTGATTCAGAGAATGTTTCCTTATTCCTCGTTTGTGGGTGCTCATGTCTTTTGTAGTTATGGGCGTTCTCGGCGTAGCGGAGTTAAGGGCGTTCTTGCCTGCTCAATCCTATCTGGTTGACTTATGGTGTGTTGGGCCAAGGGCCTCTCCTGCCTTTTGGGCCTTCTGATTATTGAGCCTATTATCACTAAAATAGATTATGTTTATAAACAAATCAAGAATGAAAAAGTATATTTCTAATATCTATGGATTAAATTATAATTTTGAGATAAATTTAAGAATTGAAAAGTAATTCTTCTCATCTTTTATTCTTCTCTCAATGGAAGTTGATACTTCCCATGTTTGAATGTCGAATTAAATTGCTAGTTTCTTGGTAATATTGTTAGCAATAATGAACACCTCACTCATATCATATAATGCATGAATTGAAGCTGAATTATGCCATTGAAGAGGCAAAACCGTGATTGTTTATGCGATATTATCACTACTTGATCAAGAAACAAATTCCAAAATACAGATTGATTAATTAAAGCAAATGAATGAAGTTAAATAGTTTGATCCATTTATAATGAACAAATTAAAGTTATTGGTGTGCTAGAAATTAGAAGCAAAGTCATATAAGCAATATTGCTCTTCCTTTTAGGCCACCAGCAACTTGGTAGTTTACTAGACTTGCAATGAATTTGGCAAACTCAGATACTGATACGTGGAAGAAATTCATGTACATCACATGTATGTACATATATGAAAGGCAATATAATAGTCAATCTTCTTAATAAGCATACTATAGCTCTAACAAGTGGATCCCATATTTATAGATATATAGTTTGAATCATTGAATGCTATATACATGTGGCATACATACACACAAATTCCTCTGGTAAAAGGACCAAGTCACTCTTAGATAATAGGAGAGAAACACACATGGGTATCTACTATCTAGGTCTCTAGTCAAAAGTGGGCCCTAAAGCTCACATATATCTTTTCAATTAATTGTCTTGGTCTCTACATATCCTTTGTAGATCAAATCTTGCTGTAAAAGTTCAGCTAATATCCCTGTTGATATCTGCTTTACAACAATCTTTTGACCAGAGAAATTTGTCCCAAGCGACTCAAAATCTGCAAGCTAATGGAAACCAACGACTATATGCAATACAAGTCATGTCCCTCCAAATAAAGACCTACGTTTATTTGGTGAAATGTGTTAGAATTTGGAAAAATCAATTTGTTTGAGTTTATTTAATTGATATTTTGTTTTAATTAAAATTGATTAAATGTATAGCTTAATGAATATGACCATGATAACTATGAAATTTAAATTTTAAATGTGATTAAATAAATTTTGGTCTCACATTGTAACTGAACTTTGAGTCCAACAATGATGCCATGGATAAATATAATGTTAATGGGCTGAGTATTCATAATAAATGGATAGCTATCTTTTTTTTTTTTTATAAAAAGAACAGTAACAAAAAGAAAGGGAGTAGATACTCTAATGTTAACAAATCTATCTTGTATCATCTTTCCAAACATTTCTAATATAATCATTACTTACACAAAAAGATTAAATTACCCTATGATGACGAATAAAACCTACTATGTCATCCCTCACGAATAAATGGATAGCTATCAATCCTCAATAAGTACAAAGAATTTTCTCTCCAATTTTAATCTAACTTCTCTATTAGAACAATCACTTGAAATAGATAAAAAGAAAGGAAGACCACCCTCCGTGTGAGGCTGTGAGCAATTGATTACATGCGTGTCATTTTCTTTTTTGGTAAGAATCAAGCAAGGGCGTTCTCCAATTGAGAATTAGAGACTAATCTTTCCCGAGACATAAAAATTATTGAAGTGAGTTTTACCTCTATCAACAAAGTCTTTTCTATATACACAGCCTAGTTCGAACCCAAAACATCATGCTTAAAAAATTCAACTATCTATCAACTATGCTAAATTTTGTTAGTCCTTTGTGACATTTTAATTATACCTTCAAGATGTATGATAATTTATATTGATTGAATTGTTATTATTGGATCTTCTAGATTTGGCTTATAATCCAATAGCCAAAGAATTAAAAATTCCAACAAAATAGTTTACAATGCCCTATGACAAAGCAAAGAAAATAATTGGGGCAACAGTTTTACACAGATACCTTGTCTTTTTGTTTGGTGTATAATGAAAGAACCTAATTAAAGCAAAACAGTGTAGCTAACATCATCAGCATAATCCAGTGCAACAGTTTTAAGCTCGGACGGTTTTTTTTAATCTGAGAAGTAATATTTGAATAATTTAAAACTATGTTCTGAAAAGGAAAGGAAAATGCCAAGTGGGCAATGATTGTTCAAGGAGGAAAAAAAAAAAAAAGAACTAAAGTTCACACGTACGTTAATAATGGTCAATCCACTAAAGATATCTCAGTGAGAAAAACAAAAAACAAAAATAAGTGCACGGCATGGCATGATCAAGAATCCAAGAAGAGATTTTCAAGTTCTTAGATTCCATCAACCGAGGCTTTTTTTATTATTATTATTAAAAGATGAAATTATATAATTTAGTTCCTAAAAGATGTAATTGTAATAAATTTAGTCATTTTGTTAAAAATACTAATATAACGGTAAATCTGATGTAATTTTAAAGATGACAATAGGGAGATGTATAGGATCCAAGCTCTAATGCATGTGTTCCTGGGCATCCCCTTCACTACAATTTGCAAAGCTGTATAATTACTAATGAGTTTTTTTTTTTGATAAGAAATTACTAATGAGTTTTGCATGCATTAAAGGTTTTTTCAATCTTTTATAATTTTTTTAAAATAACATATTGTGAATATAATATTAAATTATATTTACATGTAGTTTATTTGCGTATATTTATGTATTGTTTATATTTACATGTAGTTTAATATTTGCGTATATTTATGTATTGTTTATATCAATATCTAAGTTCTGGATGTTAGAAATTTAATAAATAAACATACAAAAAGTTTATCTAAAACAAGAATATGAATGCGGAACATACCTCCAGTCTCAGAATAGAAAATTCAAGAACACTAGAACTAAAATAAGAACTAGAACATGAGTACTTCTAGCCTTTGGTTTTTCATATAATTAGATGGTGTTTGCTTTAAGTGATGAGAAACAAGGTCTAGGGACTCATATTTATAGCAACCTTGAGGGCACTACTCCATCAATGGTGACATAAGTTACAAATGGAGAAATGAATACACTTAATGTAGCTTAATGAATTTTAAAAGGCTCTAAATGTAGGAAAACAAAACTGAAATTGGACCATAAAAAAACCATCAAATAGAATATCAATTAGTATTTATTGAATTAATAACAAAAAACTGACATTCTCCCACTTGGTCCATATTTCACTACAACCCCAAAAATTCATCATTGTATATTCCAAAAGAGAAAAGCTCATGCATGAATCACGGCGGTATAAACTCTTATAAAAGCGAGTGTAACCTTCCGTGTATTACAATACATAACACTTCCTCATTCTCCCAAACTACTTAATGAATAAACCATATGTTTACTCGAGTCCTCTTAATGTTATTTATTCTCTTCATAAAATGTGCACACTTAATGAGAAAAAACAACTCAAATTCATATATAAGAACTTTATTACATAATATCATGATCAAATGCTTAAAGCTGAACCAAGTCCCATTCTCACTACATGATCCTTAAACTTCGAAGGTGACATGCCTTTAGTTAAGGGATCAGCAATTATCAGCTCAGTATTTATGTGATCAATGATAACTTTATTATCTTTGACACGTTCCCGAATGGCTAAGTACTTAATATCGATGTGTTTACTTCGACTACCACTTTTATTATTCTTAGCCAGAAAAACTCCCGCTGAATTATCACAAAAAATCCTTAAGGGTCTTGAAATGGAATCAACAATTCTAAGTTCAGAAATAAAGCTCTTAAGCCATACACCATGTGATGTTGCCTCAAAACAAGATACAAACTCAGCTTACATAGTTGAAGTAGCAACTAAAGTTTGCTTATTGCTTCTCCAAGACATGGGTCCGCCAGCTAGCATAAAAATATACCCAGAAGTTGACTTCCGAGATTCAATACAGCCAGCAAAATCCGAGTCAGAGTAGCCAACTACTTCAAGATTCTCAATTCTCTTGTACATTAACATGTAATCTTTGGTACCTTTGAGATACCTCAAAACCTTCTTTGCAGCTCTCCAATGATCCATCCCAGGATTATTCTGATATCTGCCCAACATTCCAACTACGAAAGCTATGTCAGACCTTGTACAAACCTGAGCATACATAATGCTTCCAACAACAGATGCATATGGAATATTGTGCATTTGTTCCTTCTCCAAATCGTTCTTCGGGCATTGACTCAAATTGAATCTATCACCCTTCACAATAGGTGCTATACTTGGTGAACAATCTTTCATCCGAAATCTTTCTAAGACTTTATTAATATAGGTTTCTTGTGATAGACCCAAAATGCATTGAGTTCTATCTCTATGGATCTTAATGCCAATGACATAAGATGCCTCACCCATATCCTTCATATCAAAACTCTTAGAAAGAAATTGTTTCACCTCATATAGAAACCCTTTATCATTAGTTGCAAGTAAAATGCCATTTACATATAGGACAAGAAAACAATATTTACTCCCACTGACCTTCTGGTAAATACATTGATCCATGACACTCTTTACAAATCCAAATGAAGAGATAACCTCATGAAATTTAAGATACCACTATCGAGAAGCTTGTTTCAGCCCATAAATAGATTTCTTAAGCTTGTATACAAAACAGGTAGAGTCTAGCGATTCATCACAGTAAAAGTGTTTAATGCTATCCATATATATAAACTATATATATATAAAACGTAAAAGCAATATATATTGTGAGATCCCAAAGTTTAGAATTTAGTTTTTGGGGTTTACAAGTATAATTAGAGTGTTTTAGATTTTTAGATGGATTTTCAGGCTAGTTTTAAGCCTTAAGAGTTAAGCTTAGAAATTTTAAGAATAAGAAAACTTGTAGTTTAGAGCAATAGATGTTAAATTGGAAGTATATACATTTTCAGAGCTTGTGGTAAAAATTTGGGAGCAAATGGAATTTAAAATCTTATGAGTTTTTCTTTAGACTCAATAAGTGATACATTTGAGTAAGAATTGAAAGATGTTAGAATCGAATATTTCAAAAACAAATTTCATATTTGAAATCTACTCTCCATAATGAAGCTAACAATATAAAGTTTGTCAAGAATTTTTTTTTTTATATATATTTAGAGTTTTTAAGACCGTTTTGGAAGGATTTAAACAATTCTGGGCATTTTCATAAATTCCATTAACTTAAATATTGAATCTGAATAGCCTTTCAGCCCCCCAGACTTTCAGAAATTGTAAAATGACCCCACTACATTTTATAACAGCTTGCGCATTTCTTCTTCCCTTCATTTTCCATTCTCTCGTCTCACACTCTCCCTCACCACCCACATGACCAGCGATTGTCCAGCCACCTTCCACCACCACAGACAACGTCGCCGGCCTCCCAGAGCCGCCGTGCACCGGCGACCAGCCACCACCGCGGTCCTCGCTTTCACTTTCTTGATTGGTACTTTCTCATGCTTTTTTTTCCCTCTTTTGGTCCTTTTCTCTTGGTGGTAGGAATTTTGCTGATATAACTTAAATTTCTTGATGTTAGCTTAATCATTGAGCTTCAAACTTCATTCTCCCAACCTCCATAGCCATTTTAGAAGTCACACAAACTTGGGTAAACAACTCCAAACACCATTTTCGGCCAAAATGAAGGTATACCCGAAAATCACCAAATTCTTCATTTTTCTCGATGTTCTTTGTTGGAATGAACCATTTGATGATAGTATATCATGTTGGGTACCTCTTGAAGCTATTAAAACTCCATAAAGTTGAGTTTTGGGGCTATTTTGATTCTAGGGTTCCAAAGTGACGAAAATTTGGAAATTTTGGGGTTTTTGATGAAATCTCCTTGTTTTCTTAAATTTGTTAGTTTAGATGAGTTAATTGGATAATAGAAATGAGTTCTAATGCTTTGTTTTGAATTTTGAATGAGTATTTTGAAAATGGGTTATCGTGTATGGAACTTTAAAGTTGCATTTTGGTCCCTATGAGTTATTTTGATGGCTTTAACAAACCAAATGACACACTTTGGAATTATAGAGAGCTTTGGAATAATAACATTGAATCCAAGGGTGATGAACAAATTAAACAAGTTTTACTTGAAAGGGAAGAAGGTGATAAACATATGATTGTGAGTTCTTAAAAATATTTGATTTTCAAAACATTGTTAAAGCTCCCAAATTGATACCCAAGTCTCTTGTTGTTCTCTTAAGTGTTAGGATCCTAAGTAGGTGTGGGTAAGGTGGGATAAGAGGTCTTGTTGCTAAGAATTGGAATGATGGGTTGTGAATGCTTAGACCTTAAAGGTCACTTAAAAGTTAATTCCTAGGTTGTATGATTAAATCTTTCTTGTTCATATGCTTATAGATTTGTTGGCATCAAGTGTTGATTGAAAGTTAAAGAGTGCGACCATCCATTCTCCAAGTAGTAGAGGTGAGTGGCTTTCTTATCCTGGCACCGCTTGAGGGCTTGTCTACTATATGGTAAGGTGTTCATGGTAACTAATTCTTTTGTTAATACACATATGGATTTGAGAAATTATAGTGGAATTGTATTTGATTCTAAACCCTCTTGCATAAATGGTTTGATAGAAGTAGAAGGATTTTAGATGTGAAACACTTGCTTACTTGAATTTTTGTGGTTTTGTCGATCATAGTAATTGTTATTTAATAAAGTGTGTTGTTGTTATCGGTTATTGGATTTGCTTGTGTGAGGTAATGCTGTGTGCGCTCCCGATGGGTGAAAAGTTGTGTGCGGTCCCCACGGGTTGAGGTAATGCTGTGTGCGTTCCCAATGGATGAGAAGCTGTGTGCGGTCCCCACGGGTTGAGAACTTGAGGTGATGCTGTGTGCGGTTCCCTCATGTGTGGAGACAGACTTGAATTATCATCATTGTGTTAGTTGTCATTGGTGGTGAACTAACTGTGAAATTTTAGTTTGCATTGAGACTTTACTTGCTTATAAATTATTGGTTATCATGAGCGGTTGTACATTGGGACTTTATTTGCTTATAAACTGATTACGGATATAAATTGGTTGAGTCGGCACTTCAATTGTTGAAAGATTGAGGGTTTTGTGATGTTGAATATTAATATTATCTATATTTAATTTTTCACTATCTTTGGGAGTTGGAAAAGTAGTATGGGACTGTTATCGTATTGTTGTTCATCCCACAGGAGAATGTTATGGACATAATTGTCGACTGAGTTTTCACGATTTTGTATAAGCCCTTCTTTCTTTGTTTTCAAAACAGGTTTATATTATAAATCAATATTGCAAGGAGCATCCTTACTCTTACTAAAGTTTTATTTTCCAAAGATATGTTGAGAAAGATAAACTCTTCAATGTTATGATAGTTTTACTTGATCCCTAAACTCGTTATGACCCTTCTCTCTCAAGAATTTTATAGAATTTGATCATGACACCCTTAATGGCTATAAATTTTAAATGGCTTAAGTGATCTTGTTAATCAACTTTTTTTTTACGCAGTAAAGGCCATGTGTAAAGGGGATTTCATAACTTGCTTTCCATATTTTCATTTTTGTTTTAATAAAAGGTAAAATCTCGTATCATTTTATTTAACTAAATTTTACTTTATTTCAAACTTTTGTTTTGCTTAAATGAATCTTTAAAATAGGTTTTCTTAAACTCTATTATTTCTACAAAGTTTTTTTTTTAAAATCAATAGAGATTTGTTGTTCTATCAAATCGAAAAGGTTGAAATGATTTTCCCTTGTTGTGTAGGCTCCTTTGCTCGCTAATTCGCATTATATTTAAATTATTGTACTTATTGGATTTGGTATAGTGAATGAATGTTATTATAAGAATTGTTTATTGTTGGCCCGTGTTGATATTGTTGGCGATCGCTTTCCCTACGTGGTGATGCCCTACACCACGATTGGGATGGGTTGGCCGCTCACTGAGTTTCGACTCACCCCTTGTTTTAAACTTTTCAGATGCAGATTTAGGATTAGCCACTACTTCTGCTCCGAGCGGGAGCTAGCCGAAAGCTCGCGTCATTGTTCGTGTGGGCATTTAATCTTCTTGAGTAGAGTTGTACTGAATTCTAGTGTGTCAGGTCCACTAGTACTTAGGGAGAGGATTCAGGGTTGTGTATTTATTGTTCTGTTTGACTCGCTAACGTGATGGATTGATTGGCGTTGTATTGCTATTCGATATTTTGAGATATTGTTTCATTGTTTGATTATATTTTAAATTGATAGGCTGACGTAAGTATGCATGTGAACGATGAGATTATGAATGTCAAAGTATTGTTAAACGTATATTCGAATGCTGTGAATAACAAGGTTGATCTTATGCTACTTGGTATAGATGGATTGGGGGTAGGCTTACGGCATGGGTAGGCCCATGTCCGTGCCGGTCACGGATTTCCTTGGAGGGGGTCGTGACATATATATTAATCCAAATTCATACACAACAGTGACGAAGCAAACAAACATCTAGTAAAAAAAAAGTTCGAACCCTTGACCTAACTATTCTCTCGCCATTCTCACTCACTCGAATCTGTAGCCACCACGACCGTCACCGTCGTCGCCGGCGCCGTCCGGCTACCGTGAGAGCACCGTCGTCGGGTGAGAGCGTTTTTTCTCTCCTCTCTCCTGAGTGAGAGCGTTTTTCTCTCTTTTTGGCGAAAAGCTAAAAAATGAGGGTTGGTTAGGTTTTCTGTCTTGAAGCTTGATTTCGGGTGAGATTTCTTGATTTTTTCTTCGATTTGATTTGGCTGTGTGCGTCTGGATACTTGATTTGTGCTCGAATGGAGGAAGAAATTCTAGATCTGAATTGGACTAGTCCGGTAGTGAAGGATACAGGTCGACGAACGTTGATAGGGAAAGTCATGACGAAGAGAAGCTTGAATAAGAATACAGTGAAGTCGATGATTGTTAAGGCGTGGAATCTGAAGAAGGAAGTAAAGATTGTCGATGGTGAGAATGGATGTTTTTTGTTCTCGTTTGAGGATAATGACGATTATGAGAAGGTCTTGAGAAATAGGCCGTGGATTATATTAGGTTTTCTCCTGATTGTTCAGGAGAGAATGCTGTATGGATCGATTGGTGAAGTCCAGTGGAAAAGAAGCCCTTACTGGATACAGGTGCATGGTATTCCGATTGAAGGCTTTGTGGATGAGAATATTATGAAGATTGGTGCGAAGATTGGGGAGGTGATTGAGTTTGAGCGTCCGATCGTGAATAATGTTGTTATTAGGAGTTTTCTGAGGATCAGAGTGATGATTGATGTAGATGAGAAGCTGGTTGATGGTTTTTGGATCTCGAAGCCAGGCTTTGGTAAATGCTGGATTGTGGTTCGTTATGAGAAGCTGCAGATCTTTTGTCACAAATGTGGTGTGGTGAGCCATGATTCTAGAGATTGTGATAAGGATAAGCTGATGTCTGTTGTGAATCCTAGTGAGCCAAGATTTGGTTCGTGGACTGGAGTCTTTTCGTGCAGAAATGGTACAGATATTGTGAAGTGTCAGGATATGAAGGATGTGGAGATGAGGAGTCAAGGCGAGGAAGATGGTACAGGAGTTGCTGCAGAGGTATGTACTGATAAAGGTGTATCTCATGTCTCTGTGTTAGATAGTAATGTTGTTTGTGAGAGTATGATAGCTGATGGTAAGAATGCTAGTTTAATTGTTGATTGTTTGAAGGTGCCTGGTGATAGTTGTATCAGTAATGTTGTTTCTGTGGGTCAATGTTCTGGCAGTAAAATTGATGGCATGGATAATATAGGTGATAGGTTGGAAAGAAGGAATGTTAGAAGAAAGAAGGGTATTAGTATAAAAGATTTGAAAGTAGTGGCAAGAGGTGGGAATGATTTAGGGAAGATGGAATTGAAGTGCAGTAATGCTGATTATTTTGTTGAATTTCCAATGGAGGAGGAGGGAATGAAGAGAAGGTTGAGTGGTGATTCGCAAAAAGTACTGGTTGATAATATGAAGGCAGTAAATATAATGGAGGATGTGAGTGGTAGAAGTGGTAAAAAGCAGAAAGCTAATGCTGAGAATGAAATTGTTGCTAAGGGGGTGGTTTTGAGAGAAAGAACTAACTCTGTTATGGCTGAGGTGAAAAGGTGGGAGGAAGGAGGGATGATTTGTGGTTCTGAGAAGAAAATGTTAGTGTGTCAGGGTGATATTATGGTGTCTGCTGGTAAGGAAAATGCGGGTATGGAGCTGAGTGATGGTTGTGGTGGCTGGCCAAAAGCAGCCACAAGGAGGCCATGAGTATCATCTCTTGGAACTGTCGGGGTTTTGCCTCTTCCTCGACAGTTAGAGAGTTGAAAGAGGTGTGTAGTAGAGTGAAGCCTTTTGTTGTTTTCTTAATGGAGACAAAGGTTACCTCTGCTAGGATGGAGAGAGTTAGAAGGAGAAGTTTTGAGTTTGAAAAAAGTTTGTATGTGGATCCTGTAGGTTTGAGTGGTGGTTTGGCTGTTTGGTGGAGAGATGTGATGGGAAATCACAGAGGGAGCGCAGCGGAAAAAATTAAAATTTTAAACTAAAACTTGATAAAACTAAAATGCTAACTCTGTGATTCCTTCCAGGATCCACTAACTATGTTTATACTAAGTAAGAAAAGATGTTTACCTAGTTTCAATCGGTGACTTATCGTGTTTGCGAATTTGAGAAGTCCACTGAGTGTCCTTCCTCTACCGGTGATCCACACGAGCAGTTTGACAGATGCCTAGGTGCTAGCCTCCTTCACTTCTTCCCAGGTGAATACGGGAACTCTATCTATGATTCTTGAATAATCAAGAAGTGTTCTTGATTATCAAGATGGATTGGGCTAGGCGAATTTTCACTCTCAATAGAAGATCTAGGCGAAATTCTTGGTCTAACCAAGAATTGATGTGTGTTGTGAATTGTTTTTGAGATAGGCGCCAAGTGCCTCTATTTATAGTGTTCTCATTCCTAGTTTTAGGGAATC
>QANZ01056033.1:37980-48692 GCA_003254925.1 Chamaecrista fasciculata | reverse complement strand
GCATCTATTAAGAAGGCGCCTAGCACTGTCTTACTAGTTCAGGATAAGGGAAAGGGTAAGGGCAAAGGAAAGAGGAAAGGGGATCCTGAGGCTGGTGGGACCAAGCCTGCAGCAAAACCTAACCCACCGCCTGCCAAGAAGGCAAAGCCCAATAAGGAGACAGTCTGTTTCTTCTGCCAGAAGCCAGGACACTGGAAGAGAAACTGTAAGCTGTTCTTGGAAGATCTGAAGAAGAAGAAGAAGAGTGAAGCCTCTACTTCAGGTATCTATGTTATAGGTGTTCACTTGTCTACACCTACTACTTGGGTATTAGATACCGCTTGTGGTTCTAACATATGTACTAATGTGCAGGGGTTGAGAAGAAGTAGAAAGCTGAACAGAGGCGAGGTGGACCTACGTGTGGGCAATGGAGCAAGAGTTGCTGCTGTTGCTGTAGGAACATTCGAGCTAGTTTTGCCCACTGGGCTTATATTGTCTTTGAACAATTGTTATTATGTACCATCTCTTAGTTCTAACATTATTTCGCTTTCTTATTTGGATAAGGAAGGATTTGTTTGTGTGAATGGGAATGGTAGATGTTCTATTTATAAGAATGACGTGTTATATGCTTATGGTGATTTGCATGATAACCACTATATCTTAAAATTGGAACAAAGACATAATAACGAAATCTATAACATCGATACGAAAAGGGTTAAGACTGGCGAGCCTAATCCTACATACCTTTGGCATTGTCGTTTAGGCCATATAAACGAGAAACGCCTTGAGAAGCTCCATAAAGATGGACTTCTAAGCTCTTTTGATTTTGAATCATATGATGCTTGCGAATCTTGTCTACTTGGTAAGATGACTAAGGCGCCTTTCACTGGCCGCAGTGAAAGGGCAACTGACTTGTTGGGGATCATACATAGTGATGTATGTGGACCCATGAGTATCAGTTTGAAACCCCTCAACTCCTCATTAGGAAGTTTGAAGAATCCGAAGCCCGAACTTCAAAGAAATTTGAAGATTTAGGAAAAATGATCGATCTTCTTTCTAAAGAGATGGACATTATGAGGAGTAAGCACGATGAACTCAAACTCTCAATCGTTCGAATGACCGAGACTGAGGAGAGTTTCCATGCTCTAGTAAACAACGTAAGTTCCCCTAATAGTTCTAAGGCGGTTCATGCCATTACTACTAGAGAAACCGAGCCCATAGGAAACCCTACTCAAGAGACCTTAGTGCAAACTTCAGAAAAACCTAAGCCTGAGGAAATACTTATAGAAATCAAAGGAGAAGGGCATGAAAGCTTTAGAGCCATAATAGAAAAACACCCTAGGTATGCCCAATTCTTCTTTGGTTTCAACTATAAGAAGGATAGGAAAGAAACTCATGTCATAAACCAGTTGGACACTAAGGTAGAGGACCTACCATTTCCAAGCTCCCACATAATGACTAAGGAACAACTAGAGGAAAAGAAGGATAAGGAAATAGAAGACCTAATTGGAAAATTAGAAGTCAACACCCCCTTATTAGAATTGGTTAGGAAAGTCCCTAGGTACACCAAAGTACTTAAAACCTTAGTTGCAAAAAAGAAAACATCCCAAAAGAAACTTCAACTAAGCCCTACCATTTCAACCCTTTTAGAGCCTAAGTTGCCTATAAAGCGCAAGGACCCTGGTTCGTTTACCATTCCTTGTATGATAGGGAGAGATGTAGTAAATGGAGCATTGTTGGACCTAGGAGCAGCAATCAACGTTATGCCCAAGTCAGTCTACGATTCCTTGAATATGGAAGGACTTAAGGACACAAGGTTGATTCTACAACTAGCCGGCAAAAGTAGTAGACGTCCCTTAGGGATAGTAGAAGATGTCCTAGTCAAGGTGAAAGATTTAATCTTTCCCGCTTACTTTTATGTCCTAGACACCGGTAGTGAGAAAGCTACCGATTATACTATAATTTTAGGTAGACCTTTCCTACGAACTGCTAATGTCAACATTAGCATGAAGGATGGAAAGATCACTATGGACAATGGACATGAAAAGATCACCCTCACGATGTACAATACGGAGCAATCCGATGAATTCTCTGTGTTGGGAACACAAAGTATTTGTACATCTAATAGAGATCTAGGAAGTACATCTAAAAACCAACCTAAGGAGGAAGACCTCGAACTTAAAAATCTCTTGAACTTAGTACCTCCTGATCCTACCCCGCATATACCAGAAATAGATCTCGAAGATATGAACCTCAGTTCACTCTTTGATGAGGAGGAGGAAGACCTCACAAATTCCAAAGTTAAAAAGAAACCAGCACTAAAACAAAATTTTTCCAAGCGCAAGGCTGTATGGCAGCCTATGCGCCACAAAAATAACCAAGCTATAGCTCTGTGCTATAGTTTTTCTAGTTTTGCAGATAAGGAGAAAGGGGCAGAAGACTTTGATTGCCTACTCTTAGACAATTACAAGCCTAAGACCCAAGCCTCCATGTGCTCGTGCAAAAGCTTAAGCATATGTGCTGAATGCCTAAGTATAGAAGAATGGCTCCATGACGTAGATGCCGTGTGCAAGAATGCAACAGAAGCGATTCACGTGGACTTCATATGCATCAACGAGGTGCTCGATCCCAAGCGTAAAGGAATAACTATTGAAGATATGGATCAGCCCAATGGATCATTCATCGATGATGAAGGGATCACTAAACAAGGTACGATCTCAAATATGACTGCACTATGTCGTATTATTATGCGAGACTACTAATTAAGGACCAAATTGCATAAAACACGTCGGTTTAGGATAAATAAGAAAATGAAATATCAACAATGCATAAAACTTAAAAATCTTAAAATTAAGAAAGTGGTGTGAAACCCTATCTGAGCCACACTCTTCTAGGACGAAGACGACAACCAATGTGGACAAAGGATCTTTGCTGTGCGAAGGATAGGCGGATACCTTGTGAAGGTATGCCACCAAACCTTCAGGCCACCCTGAAGAATTTTCGCGATGCCTTCTTCCCACTTACTTGTTTTTCGCGTAAGTGTGGGGGGAGAAGATGGTTATCCCGAAACCATAATTCGTAGCTTAGGACCCTAGAATTTGTATTAGACAAATTCTAGATTTTTCATTCTTAGTTTAGTAATCTTAGTTTATCTTTTCAGTTAGAGTCTGGTAGCTAGAGGACAGAAATAAAAATTTTAATTTTTGTTTCTGTGTCGCCGCTTGAGCCGGCGGCACATCTGGCGGCTCAACGTCAAATTATTTGGAGAGTTTGATCTCAATCGGACTCTACCAAATCTGATTTAAATTTTGAATTTAAATCGTGCGGATTTGACGAGTATCTTAGATTTTTACCCCTATAAATACCTCCTTAGACCCATAGGCCTCTCACAACTCTCAAAATCACTTCTCGAAATCCCAAAACTTCTAGAGCACTCTCTTGAGAGTTTGAATCTTCTTCTTTTCAATTTTTCCTCTGATCCAAGGTAAGCCTTTTACGGTTTTTGTTTGAATTCACTAGGAACTTCTAGGATAGGTTCTTTTTCTCCAAAACAACTTTAGGACCTTTCTTTGCATACAAAAGGGTAATTTGAGGGCCTTGCTGTCAAAAATTTTGAAAATTTTCGCAAAACTTTTTGTGCCGCCTCTTGGGTCGGCGGCACAACCTGACGACACAACCCCAAATTAAAATTTTGTTTGCAAGATAAGGTTTAGAGGTAATTTGAGATAAGTTTGTAGTGTCTAATTAGTTTATCGTAGAGTATTCAGAATTCCTCGATAATTATAATAATTATAATTATTGATTTGTAGATATGGCCCAATTCAAGAGCATCCGAGCTAAGTGTTATCATGATGACTTTATCCGTCATCTCCCTATTCATGCTGAGAAAGGTATCAACTTCTCCAATCTCGCAATCAAAGAAGTCATCTTAGCCATTCAAGAAACAAATAGACAACCATTCTTTCAACCACTCATCAAAGGCAGTCTCAACATTGCACGGGAATTTTATTCCCATGTAGATATTGCCAATCTCAATAGAGTCTATGTTCGAGGTACCCATGTGGATTGCTCCGCTAGCGCAATCAACTTTGTTTTTGGTTGTCCGCCTGTGCCTGATTGTTCTTTCCAAAAATATCAAAAAACAATAACCTCCCTTGGGCATCATATATACCGATACCTTGATGGTTCATATCCTGCCGAAAATGACCTAGGCGTAATCACTTCATTCGCTAACATCTACTCACCCGCCGCGGTCAGGCTACTCCATAGGATCATTGATTCTAGGTTTATCCCAGGTCCTCCTAACGGGCGCATCTCAATAGATCAAGTTTTCTTGGCCTAGTGTATTCTCAAATGTTACCCCGTGGACTTTGGAGAAATCATACATGAGCAGTTACGGCTATGTCTTGGTAGGGAGAGGCTAACTAAGCTTTACTTTCCAAGAACCATCTGTTACTTAGCTGCCCTAGCAGACATACCATGGCTGAAGGGTGATGAACCAATCCCTGATGCATGTATCCTAGAGAACTCAGGGAAGTAGTACCACTTCATGGGACACGATTCATACCGCCTACACCTCAAGAAGTTCCCGCTCCAGTACGATTAGGGGCCAGTGTTGAGACTCAACTGAGTAAGAAAATACGAACCGACACTAACGAAACTTCAACAAGTAATTCATCTACACGAAGTAACAGGGAGCCACGACCGTCACTATTGGGTGAAGTAATTGCAATACGGAACTTGCTCAAATAACTCTTGGATAATGTTAAAAGCATAAAATATCTACAATATTTAGAATACAATAGGGATTAATCTAGTTTTAGTTATTTTCCTGTTTCGTATTTTACTATTCTGTCTTTATAATTCTGTCATTTATGGATCATTCAGTCTTTATTTTTCTTTTATTTTCTTTGACTTTCTAATGTATTTGATCAACAATTTACCTTTCATTTATCATAAATAAAATATTTATTTGGACTTTCTATTTTTATTGATCTCAAGCATTCTCGTTGACAATTTAAAAATATATATATATACATATAAATAAATAAATAAATAAAAATAAAGATAATAATAATATAATAATAATGATAATAATAATAATAATAATAACTCCCAAATTTTATATTTCCAATTTTATTTCCCTTTAACATTGAGGACAATGTGTTCTTCTAAGTGTGGGGGAGAGAAGAGAAAATTCCCGCTCTTATCTTAAACCTTTTCTCCTATTTAATTCTAACATTGGGGACAATGTTATGTTTTAAGTGTGGGGGAGAGGAGTAAGTTAGAGTGACTTACATTTTGGTTGACCCAAAAATTTTAAAATTTAAAATTATTTTCACCTAATTTTAGTGCTTGATTTAAATATTCTACACTTTGAATTTTTCACTTGTTGAGTAGAATCGAAATAGTTGAATTTTCAATATGTTTTGAGTTTTGAGTGAATAATTTCATATTTATGATAAGAGTTTAGTCTTAGTTGTTTTCTATGACCTGAGAATAATCTAAGTAATTTTCTAAGTTTAGTAGTATTGTTTGATTTTTTTAGACCAATTTGAGAGAAACCCAGCCTAGTTGGAAGATTAAGCCTACAAAATATATATATATATATATATCTACTTAGAGAGAAATTCAGTCTCTTAGTTTTGTTTTCTCTAGAACTTGTTCTAATTCTTAGTTAAAACTTATTAGATTTAATGATTATTAATATGATAGAGGCACTTGTTTCTTCAACCCCTTTGAGCCTATACACTTAGGTGTACTTTTAAATTTTCTCATAAAGATGGACTTTTCAATTCAACTCTCAAAGGTGAATTTAGCTAGCAAATATTAGAAAAAAAAAAAGAAAGAAAAAAGATCTCGACATAAAGAAAAAATATATAAATATAAGTTGAGCAAAAACATCAAAAGTATATTGAAGAAAGCTCAAGCATCAAAAGTATCATCATAAGAGCTTATCAAGAGAAAAAAACTGGTCAGTCAAAAGAATAGAGTCTTGTGCCATATGACTCAAATGAGCCTTATAGTGAACTAGCTACTTTCTTTTGGTGGATAAGTGGAGTTGAATTGTTAAGAAAAACTTAAAGAGAAATTTTTTAAAACACTATTTTCTTTCTTTTCTCACTATATCTCTTCTTAAAAATATTAGCCTTTTTCCCATTCATTACAACCCTATGAAAGTCCTCTTGATTAAAAATCATTATTTCACTTAAAGTGGAGACTTTGAGAATTTTTACAAGCTTGTGGTAGAAACTTAGTCTAAGGTATGACTTGAGAGAAATAATACACAATTAGTGAGGAGAGCGATACACTTTTGGAATTAGTCTTATAGAAATTAGATTGCACTACTTTACAGAGTTACTTGCTTAGTGAATTCTCTAGCTCTAGGCTATGACTATGTACTGGCCTTGAATCATGAACTTGGAGAAGTTCCTTGATTCTTTGGCATATTCTCTTTTCTTCTACTTTGTACCTTTGCTCAGGAGTGAAAAGTCTTAAGTGTGGGTGATTTGATCAGCCCAAATATGAACAAATTATTTAGCCTTCTTTTAACGTGTTTAAACTAATAATATATTGTAATTAGACCAATTAATATGCTAAGGGTTGCACCAAGGTATGGCGTAATAAAGTGGATAAAATAGGTTAATTAGCGTTTATTTATTGTACTTTATAAATAGGTGCTACTTAATGGTTTATTTAGTGTTTCAGATATCCAAACAGGGCCAAACCAAAAGGGAAACATCCAAAATCATGGAGAAGATCACAATAGACACAAGATATACTTGTGTCGTTGGATGGGCCACCGGCACAAAGGTGGTAATTCCCGTGGCTCATGTATCTAAGAGGAGTATGACGTCAGCACGTAAGCTTCAGCGCAATTTTAGGTTGAGTCGTCACTTGGGCCAACGGCCCAAGTGAGAAGTCTCGCGGCACACGCAACTTAGCAGCTAAAAAATATGTTTTGGACGACCCTGATTCAAGATATCAAGATATATTCAAGATATCTTAGATATTTCGCTGCGCCGCCATGATGGGCCGTCGGCACATGCAACGGCCCAAGTGCAAATCTTTTCCTTGACTTGCGGATCAAGCAGACTACTCGTGCCTATAAATAGAGCTCGTCATTCCACGCTCAAATCACCAATCCCGCAGTAGTTTTGCAATACTTTAGAATAGAATAGAGTTCTCTGCCTAGAGCATGAGTAACTAATTAGGTAGATAAGAGGAACGCCTCAAGAATGTGGCTTGAGTTCACCACGTTTTCATTGTAGAGTCCAGATGTTGATGTTGCGTTTATGAGGTATTCTCATCTCCTTCATGATAATTGTTGAAGTTGTTTATACATTAGATTGATAGATCAGTACTTTATTAGGGATAATTGTTGGTATTCCTGGAGTTTATCTCTTTTACGATTAATAAAGGTTGCTCTTTAAACATGTTATTCACATGGTTGGTTTACTTAAGGGTGTTCTATCTATCTTAGAAATATAATTAGGATTGTTCTTTATTGCTTATATTTGTTTATTGTTCCAATGTGGCAATAATAGAGATTTCCATGAAGAGCCTTGACAAATGCTCATAACCCCCAGTTTTGGTTTAGTGATCTATCCTAATCTTATATTTTTCACCATTGCTTGATTGATTGTGTTTGAGTTCAAATACATCATTTAATTTGGTTAAGTAAATGCACATTAATTATCTATTCTCTATCTTGAACGAACTATAATAGTCCATCTCTAGGGTTTTCTCTAAAGTATTGTTTTTATTCATATTAATTCGTGACAACTTTTATAACCAAACTTATAAGCTACAACCTTCATCACAATTCTCTTAGCCTCATCACATTGAGTTCCGCGAGAGATTCGCCCTTGGGTTAGCATCTATATTATATTCTAATAAATATAGTTATACTTGCAAGGCTCGAGTATAATTAAATTTGGCTCGCTTGACACCTTATGACGGGTGTTCGACCAGGTCTTTTGATACCCGTCCCCGAACTCGTAGAAAATTATTATCCTCATACCCGAACCCATACACATGTGGGTATGAATATTAATCCCAATCCCCCGACCCTATAGGTACCTCTATACCCAAACCTGAATTCAGACCCAAAAAAATTTAAATAAATATATTTTATTGCATTATTTTAGGTACATGGAAAGGGACACCTAGCTGCCTTCTCATTTTTTTTTGCCAGAATAAAGTTATAACTTATATATATGATTTCTTTTGTTTTAACTTATATATATATATATATATTTAAAATAAAAAAAATTAAATACAATTATATATATAAGTATGTTTATTAATATTAGATATAGTTAATTAGTTATACTCTTAGTTGACAATTAGTAACAATATATATATATATTGAAAAAATAATAATATGTTATTATAGCGGGTAGGGTCCGGGGTGGGTACCCCTATCTCCAGACTCGTACCCGTATATTTAAATGGGTAAATCACCATACCAAGATTCATTTACTTTTTTACCATGAACCAGACTCAATGGGTAAAATTTTCTTGTTCCCATCGGGTGTGAATATATTGATCATCCTTATATCCTATAAAGCATATATATATATTAAGGAATTATCTAAAAAATGCCCTTAGGACACATGTTAGGGAGCATTTGATATATTTTAAATATTATAAAAGTAGAAAATCAAATCATTTGTATATATATATTGATTGTTCTTTTTCTAAAGACTACATTACCCTATTGTAATTTATTTTAAGTTTATTTTAAATTTATATATTTCTTTAACAAAAAATAATTAGTTTAATAAAATTATAAAAAAAACACAAATTAATTTTTTGAATGTAAAATTTCAGTAATTAAAAAATCAAATTAAATTTAAAGCCCATAATCAATTGGCGGTTTAGGATTTAGGATTTAGTATTTGGGATTTAAAGATACAAATATTCTTTATACTTTATAATTCATGCCCCCATGAAGCTTAGAACTGTCCATCAAGTCCCAAATAGATATTCTTATAATCATGAGAATCTTATTCCTGAGAATCACATTCCCAAGAGTATGATTTCCCGGGAATGAAAAAATACAAAGTCTTGTGAATGTGATTATCTCACCCTAAAATAGTCATTTAGGGACAAAATTACTGATATAGGGTCTTTTGATACCTGTCTCCGAATCCGTAGAAAATTATCATCCTTATACCCGAACCCATACTAATGCGGGTATGAATATTAATCCCCATCCCCAGATCCTAAGGGTGCCTCTATAACCGAACCTGAACTCAGACCCAAGAAATTTAAATAAATATATTTTTTGCATTATTTTAGATACATAGAAAGGGACACCTACCTGGCTCCTCTTTTTATTCTTTTTGGGCCAGAATAAAGTTGTCTTTATTTTAATTCAAAACAAAACAAAACAAAGATATATTCACATACTCAAAACTAGAATAATGGATTGATGAATCGATCTAACTATGATTTCTTTTGTTTTAACACACATATATATATATATGTCTATATATTTAAAAAAAAATAATTAAATACAATTATATACATATAAATGTAAGCATCTTTATTAATATTATATATAGTTAATTAGTTATATTCTTGGTTGACAATTAGTAACAATATATATAGTGAAAAAATAATAATATGTTATTGTAGCGGGTAGGGCCCGGAGTGGGTACCCCTATCTCTAGACCTGTAACTATAGATTTAAATGGGTAAATCTCCCTACCAAGACCCATTCAGTTTTTACCCGAAGTCAGACCTAACGGGTAAAATTTGTAGGTCCCTTGATAAGAATTAAAATAAATAATGAATTCGCCATAAGTGATTACCTTGATAAAAGTTAATTATTGATGCAATAGAATAAGATAGACACCACCTCTCCTATGGATTCTTCTTTCATCGAAGAAAAAGAAGAAGAAGAAGAAAAAAACACAATGCTCTCATATGAAATTCTCAAAAACTAAAATACAAATGAGTTTATGGAGTATTTATACTTCTAGAGATAAAAATCCTAATTAGCAACTAGACTCTACTAATAGTCTATCAACTAAAGCCCGAAAAAAAGACAAAGTTTAAAATAAACAAATGAGCTTTCTAACAAGTCATACTAAAGCCCAAAATAAAATATTAAATAAACTATGACAAATTAAAATATTTCACTAATTTATCATAGGCCCAATTTCTCACTTCAACAAATAAACTAAACATTTTCAGACCTAAAACAATTTATTACACACATATGAGGTTCATAGAAAATATTGGAGCCCAATTGATTATGTATAATCTCTTGTGCATCCTTAGAATCTTTATCCTCCACATGCTCTAGTAATTGGTCCCAGAGGTAAACTTAGTTCTTCATTTATGCCTCCACATCTTGTGCCTCTCATGCTCACATCACTATCGGGTATGAATATTTTGGTCATCCCTATATCCCATGAAGCATATATATATATATTAAAGAATTATCTAAAATATGCCCTTAGGGCACATGTTCAGGAGCATTTAGGGCCTGTTTGGGTGAACATTACTTTTTCATTATCTTTTCATTATCCCCATTTTCATTACATAACTTCATCTACAGAGTTATATGGGTGTTTGTTTTGCAATTATAAAGTCATTACAAAAATATCATTTCATTACATATTTCATACCCAATTACTAACATACCCCTACTCAAATACCTATAATTACCTATACTCTAATACAAATATAAAAAAACTATTTAGCAAAATAGTAATTTT
>QANZ01056033.1:21974-37332 GCA_003254925.1 Chamaecrista fasciculata | reverse complement strand
TTATTTCAACCAACCACAATCATTACATACCCTTTTTCATAATTTCACATCCTATTTTTTTCATTACATCTCAAACTAATCCAAACATCATTTTCATTACATAATTTTCTCATTACCATTTCATTACATAAAATCATCATTTCATTACCTACTTCTAATCCAAACACACCCTTAATATATTTTGAAAACTATAAAAGTAGAAAATAAAATAATTTGCATTAAATGATTTGATTGTTTTTTTTTCTAAAGACTATATTACTCTATTGTAATTTGTTTTAAGTTTACTTTAAATTTATATATATATATTTAACAAAAAAATTAGTTTAATAAAATTATAAGAAAAACTCAAATTAATTTTTTGAATGTAAAATTTCAGTAATTAAAAAATCAAATTAAATTTAAAGCCTATAATCAATTGGCGGTTTAGGGTATAAAGTTTTAGGGTTTAGGATTTGAGGTTTAGAGATGCCAATATTCTTTATATTTTTTAATTCAAGCTCCCACGAAGTTTAGAAATGCTCATCAAGTCCAAAACAGATATTCTTGTAATTCTGGGAAATTCCTGAGAATGACGGGAATGAAAAAAATACAAAGTTTTGGGAAATAGATTATCTCACCCTCAAATAACCCTTTAAGGACAAAATTACTGATTCACGCGAGTATCGTCTTTTGATACCCATCTCCAAACCTGTAGAAAATTATCATCCTTATACCCGAACTCATACTCATGCAGGTATGAATATTTATCCACATCCCCATACTCTACGAGTACCTCTATACTCGAACTGGAACTCATACCCAAAAATATTTAAATAAATATTTTTTTCATTATTTTAGGAACATGGAAAGGGACACCGAGGTACCTCCACTTTTTTTTTTTTTGTTTTTTTGCCATAAGAAAGTTGTCTTTATTTTAACTCAAAACTAAACAAAACAAAGATATCATGTACTCAAAATCAGAAGAATGGATGGATGAATCGATCTAACTATGATTTCTTTTGTTTTAACATATATATATTTAAAATAAAGGCTTAAGTGCACTTTTGGTCCCAATACTATGACTGAGGTTTCAATTTGGTCCCATAACTATTTTTGTTGCAGATTTGGTCCCAAACCTTCGCAAAAAGTTTCACAGTTAGTCCCCTGGTCACTTCCGTCCAATTTTCGCCGTTAATTGTGACGTGGCAGTGTGACTGGGATGCTGACGTGGCAAAATCAAATGAGATGGACTAAATTAGGATCAATATGTAACATTTCATAACTTCTCTGGACTGAACGCATAATTAGGACCAAAATATTTTTTCCATTCTCACTCTTCTTTCTCTTTCCGTCCAATTTTTTCCATTCTCACTCTTCCTCTTATTTCCACTACTCACCCACTACCAATAACAACTACACTACACTCATCACTCCCTCTTCACCTTCTTCTTCCATATCTCTTGTTAATTCCTCTCTCACGCATTTTCACAAACACTTCATCTTCATTCTCCTCTGATTCATTCATTATCCATTCCTCTTTCTCCTTCACCCACACCCATATATATATATATACACACATAACTTCACATTCTATATCTATTTGATTAATCATTTCTCATTCAGTCATTCCTATATATATATATCTAATGGCCCTTGAAACCTTACTGATCAAGGTCAAATCCACTCTCTCCCACAGCCTCGACTCCGTTCACCCAAAACTCCTCAAATCCCCCTCTCGCCGCCGTCTCTCCGCCGTCGGCGTCCTCGCCTTCGAGATCGCCGCCGTCATCTCCAAACTCCTCCACCTCTCTCAATCCCTCTCCGATTCCAACCTCCACCGTCTCCGCCACGACCTCCTCTCCCTCCACGGCGTCCGTTCATCTCCAAAATCTGAATCACTATTTTCATCTCTAAAACCATTTTCAGAATCCGAATCGTGAAATCTGAATCACTATTTTCAAGCTTTTATCGTCTTCTTCTTCCATTCAACGCTCCCAATCTATTGAAATCGTGAATCCGAATCTCTCACGACACCTTCTGCAAAATCCCAAACTGATTTCGTTCCGGTTTCGCGGCTTCTGCAAAATCCCAATCTGAATTCGACGACGGCGTCGTTGTCTCCTCCGACATCGTCTCCTTACTTCTCGTCGCGACAAGCATCTGCTCGGCTGGAAGACGAAGACGATGAACAAAGCAGAAGAAAACGAAGAAGAAGAAGAAGGCAATTCATTTGGGATAAAATTATGCGTTCAGTCCAGAGAAGTTATGAAATGTTACATATTGATCCTAACTTACTCCATCTCATTTGATTTTGCCACGTCAGCATCCCAGTCAGACTGCCACGTCACACTTAACGGCGAAAATTGGACGGAAGTGACTAGGGGACTAACGGTGAAACTTTTTGCGAAGGTTTGGGACCAAATCTGCAACAAAAATAGTTATGGGACCAAATTGAAACCTTAGTCATAGTATTGGGACCAAAAGTGCACTTAAGCCTAAAATAAAAAATAATTAAATAAATTATAGATATATAAACATAAGCATATATATTAATATTATGTATAGTTTATTAGTTATACTTGACAATTAGTAACAATATATTTATATATTGAAAAAATAATAATATGTTATTGTAGGTAGGGTCCGGGGTGGGTACCCCTTATCCCCGGACTCATACCGTAGATTTAAATGGGTAAATTCTCATACCAAGACTCATTCACTTTTTACCCGGAGCTAAACACAACGAGTAAAATTTGCAGGTCCTCATCGGGTATTTATATTTTGATCATCCCTATGTCCTATAAAGCATACATATAAATATTAAGGAATTATCTAAAATATGACCTTAGGGCTCATGTTAGGGAGCATTTAATATATTTTGAAAATTATAAAAATAGAAAATTAAATCATTTGCATTAAATGATTTGATTGTTTTTTCTAAAGACTATATTACCCTATCATAATTTATTTTAAGTTTACTTTAAATTTATATATCTTTAACAAAAAATAATTAGTTTAATAATATTATAAAAAACTCAAATTAATTTTTTAAATGTAAAATTTCAGTAATTAAAACAATCAAATTAAATTTAAAGATAATCAATTGACGCTTTAGGGTTTAGAGCTGTAGGGTTTAGAGTTTAGGATTTGGGATTTAGAGATACAAATATTCTTTATATTTTATAATTCATGTCCCCACGAAGTTTAGAACTGTCCATCAAGTTACAAACATATATTCTTATAATCCTAGGATTCTTATTTTTACTCAATGTTCAAAATGTTGTACAACAACATTCCAATTTTTTATCAAGTCGATATTCTTCTGAATTTTGCTTTTCATTTTACACGTTTTGATCATTTAATTATAACTGTTCCAGTTCTATTTTCTAGATATGATTATTTTTCTACTTTGGCTTGATACTGTAGATGAATATTATTTTTGTTATTTGTTGTGCGTTTCTTTTTTGCTTTATTGTATGATTTTATAAATGGTTGAAGGAATGCATATCATAATGTTTGTTATATATTAGACATTTGATCTTTTACTTCTATAATGTGACACACATTTATTTAATTCATAATTAAATTTTCTTTATTTATTGTTATTGGATGTTCCTATTATATATAATCTAAACAAATACCTTGAATCCCTAAAGAATAGCATTCACAATTGAAATAAGTAATTTAAAAAAAAGTTATTTAATTAGCAAGATTATATAGGTAATTAATAAAAAAAACCTTATTTAATTAGCAAGATTATATAGGTACTTATCATAACTAGCCTATATATAATAGATTTGGTTGGATTATCACCTTCCCATTGATTAAAAGAATACACATATAGTTAATAGTTTTTTGAGAAAAAACAATTTCATAGTAATAATAATAATTTTATATTTCAAAGTAATTTTTCATAATATTGATTTAAATTTTAAAAAATTCATTATTTCATATTCAAGAGTTAGAAAAGTTTAAAAAGAGATATTGTGAGTATATTCTATAAAAACGTATATAAGGTATACATTTACGTACATTAGATGTTTTGTAGATTTAGTAAGTTATCATCTGCCCAATATTTTGTAATATGTTTAGAACTTTTAAGAATTAGTTGTTGATTTCTTAAATTAATTATTATTATCTTCGCCCATTTATAAGTAAACTATAAATTCCACGAAATAACTTCCATCCATTCTGGGTATATAAATTAGGTCATTCATACTTCATATTTGTCTCATTAGAATTTCCTCCCAAATTGTAATTTTCTATATTATAAATTGATTATGGTTCAACTAATTTTTTTTAAAAAAAAATATTTATTATGATTTTGAATTTCGGAATTTGAATTTGATTTTTTTTTTCAATTTTATATGTTTCAATTTGAATCATGGGGATCTTCATGGATTGATATCAAATTGTGATTTCTCACACTTTAATTTAAATGGATACTATTTCAATAATTAAATTTATAATTATTCATATTAATTATATTTTAATCACATCCTTTCATATGTTATACAAAAACTTACTAATTGACATTATTTAATTCAATTCTAAGTTTGAATTTATAATTTGTTTTCATTATTATTATATCAAATATGTAAATTATGAAAGTATGTATTTTATTGATATATTAACAATATTCTTAATATAAACAATTCATGTAAGCTTAAATTGAAGCAGAATCATCCCATGCATCGCACGGGGTTATTTCTAGTAACTATATATATAAACTTAAATTATTATCCAATTTCGAATCTCCCATGAGTTTTTCTCTCACTTGATAGACCTAAAGGATTCAATCGTAAACTCTTATGAACTATAAATTTTTGATTGATTTAAATACTTTATCATATTAATCATTGGTCCTAGTAATAAGGTTGAGTAGAAGAATTCGTCACTTGATTTTCCTGCTCGAAATTTCATTTTAACAAAGCTTTACATCCTTGTTACTTCGTTTACACAACTTCCTATTTTTCTCAATGAATCTTCGAAGAAAGTTTTCTTAAAAATTCCTTAATTCCAAAAGATTTTCTTAACTGTAGTTCACATATTGTAATTTCTTTAAAGGTTTGACAATTATTTCTTTTTTTTTTGAATTGTTTTATACCTTGTGATATGATTAAGGTTCTAATCGCTGCATATGTTAGATCATTTAGTTGAATGAATGTTATTATAAACTATTCATTGTTGATGAGTTCTGACTTTGTTGGTGACCCCATGATTGAGATGGATTAGTCGCTTACTGAGTTTTGACTCACCTCTCGTTTAACATATTTTAGATTCTTGTTCAAGTCAAACCACTACTTCAGTTCTAGGAGGAAGCCAATCAAGAGCCTATGTCATCATTCATGTGGGTTGTTGCTTTACTTAAGTAAAGTTGTATTAAAGTCTAGTCTGACAGCTTCACGAAGATCAACATTCAACAAGACATAAAACTTAAAAACATGACAATTGATAACACTAAAATAAAATATAAAAAAACAACAGGTGCTCAAGAACAATTCAACAAAAAAAAAAAAAATTATTTATAAAAGTATATAGGCTCGGTTTTTTTGGGTGGTTTGGTTTACCATCAATTTGTAAAAAAAAAGCCGAACCAATCTTGATTGGTTCTCTCATTTCCCATCCAAACAATCCAAATTTTAATCGGTTTTCGTCTGTTTGGATTGGTTGGGATCGGTTGGAATTGGATGGAATCGGTTTTGCTCACCCCTCCCCCTCCCCCTCCCCCCCACATATATTTAAATAAAGGCGAGCAAGCCTTTAAATATAAAGGCATGTCGGTCTTATCTACATAGCAGAAGAGGGTCTATCCCTTGTCCACTGTGCACACGTGGGTGCTCTGCACTGAACTGACACGTGTCAGTTCAGTGCAGAGCAAGTTTACTTATTTAAAAAATTTTAGAAAAAAAAGAGAAAAGTGTCACATATGGACATAACTCGGAAAACCTTTAGTTTTTGGTTTTTTTTATGGTCAACCTTTTCCAATCTAGACACGGCCAGTAAACAGGCCGAGGGGACGGAGTATTTGCATTTTTCTCAGGTTAAGGGATCTATTTGTCAATGATAATTATTGTTCGAGACTAATTTTTAATTAACCAGGGACTTGAATGAAAGACAAATATTTAAAGAAAGGAAGATTTCTAAATAAGGGATATCTAGAGAGGGACCATATAGTTAAGTTTTAAAACTAAGGGACTAAACAGTTGCACATGTGACATTTAACATGCCACATGTGTATTTAACAGCTAGATCATTGGTATAAGTAACATAAATAGGCTAATGGTATTACCTAGTTTACATTTGTAATTATTAAGGGACCAAATAGTGTATTTCAATAATGGAGGGACCAAATCGTTGAAACAGTGAATAATGAGGGACCAAATAGTAGGTTTCATCTTCTTTTTTTTTTTTTTTTTTTTTNTTTTTTTTTTTTTTTTTTTTTATTTGGCCTGATCCATCTTACTTGATTGGTGAAAGGCTAATTTTGATCCGTTATTTGGCTTCAAGTTCATGTTGTTCTACTACTTTTCAAAATATTCAAATTGAGCCATTATCTATACAACTTAGTGTTGGGAAATCGCCATGCACACAGCGCAGCGGAAACGGATATAAAATTGAAAAATTTAAACCAAAAACAAGGCACATAGCGATTTCTTTCCCAATAGATCCGCTATATGGATCTGTATCAGTATAAGGACAAGAATTTACCCAAATCGATCGGCTGTTCTTTGTGTTTACGAATATGAGGAGTCCACTCCGAGTGTGCTCCCTCCACCGGTGATCCACACGAACAGTTTGGTAGATGCCTAGGTGCTAGCCTCGTTCACTTCTCCAAGCGAACCGAGAGCCTTATCTACGGTGTTCTTGGATTCAAGAACGATTCTCGAATTCCAAGACTAGATGGCGCCTATGATCAAGAATCCTATCCTTGATCTCACACAACCTTGACACACAAACCCTAAAACACTTTTAGGTTTATGCGCCACTTTCTCTCTCTAGAAACTAGGTTTGTGTTTTCTCTCTCTCTTTTCACCAAAAGCCAAAATCGAATTTTGCTCTTGTGAACTAGCTAAGGAAAGTCGAAATTCCAAGAGTATCATGAGGCATATGAAAGTCGACTTTAGCTCACATATATATAGGGTTTGAGGTTTTGATAATTATAATTAGGGTTTCCCAAAATTATATGATTATCAAATTATTAAATTATGAGATTACACTAATATCATAATTTTAGGACTTGAATTCCTAATTATAATATTACCTTAATATTATAATTTGGATCCAAATGCAATCTTGGAGAATCAATTTGGAAGATCAAATCTTCCCAAAAGATACCCAAGCCATGCGCCTAGTCCCATTCCAATTTGTTGGAATTTAATAAATCAAAATAACAAACCTAACTCTTAGGTAGTTATAACTAATTTGTTATTTTCCAACAATATTGATTTAAGATATTACCATAATATCTTAAGTCAATCTTTTAAATCTTGAATTTTAGTCTTTATTGAATTAAAATATTACACTAATATTTAAATCCAACCTAGACCTAAAATTCGACTTTCCCTATATATATAATATTGAATTAAAATATTACCTTAATATATTTAATTCAATCATTTGAAATCTAGATCAAATCTATTTGAATTTCAAATCTTCAAGCCATGACTTTAATTAATAAAACATTTCTATTAATTAAAATAGGCTAGTATTAGGCGCCAACCTCATCCCTATTTATCCTAATATTAGTGAATTTAATAAATCAATAATTTCCTAACTTTTAGGAAACTTATTTAATTTATTTATTCCCAATATTATAAATAGGAATATAATTATAAATAGCATAATCACATTATCTATTTAATAATTATCACATATATATATTTAAATTTTTCCCACAAATCTAAATATCATATATCTGTAGATATTTATTCAAGACAATATTTCGTGTCCCAGACAGTCAATTATGTCTTAAACGGTGTCACCAATGTGACCCATGAATTAACCCTAATTCGTGTCCCGCTGTGGCATCTTGATCCTGCTCGTGTGTGACCCAGCAGGCTCCACGTGAAGTTGGCAGCAAGTCATCCCCATGACTTACAAGTCGAGAGCGGATTCTAGCAAACCATCACGACTACCCAAAACACGTGAGTTATCGTTTAACGCTGAAACGACTTAACCTCAGTACTACCTTGTCCAATTCCCTTTTTGTCCTACGATATTTCGGTTATGGATCAGGCATGGAAAAGTTATCCAAAATCCATACCTCAACTTTCTCGATTCCTTGAGTAAGTCCCAATTTCCAGTGTGGCCACACATTCCTTGGACAGACTCATCGAGGGGCCCAGTAAAATATCTCCCATCTCTATGAGGGACAAAATTCCATCTTGGTCAACCATATTCCTCAGCACGGTAATCAACCAAACCCGTACTTAGCCCTTATGGCTACCCTGCTACGGGCAACGTTAGACTAAGCCAAAGTCTGACAACTACAACGCCGGAATGATGAAGACCTCAGGTCTTGAGGGCATCGTGACAGGTGTACAGGAGAAACTAGCTAATGACTAAAACCATGTAGGATTCTCCGGGTCAGTCCAGCAACTCGTAACCCCTTACGTAATTGCACCATGACTCTCGTACCAGCATCTAGTGCATGCATCCCTATGCACCGAGGTCATGCTGGTCTTAGTTCATTTCAAATTCCCACTCGAATGAGCGACCAGGGACAGTTTAGATTAATTATCATATGATTAATCACGGACTGTTATCACAGTAAACATGCTAATAATGTGATAACCATTAATTTATCTCTATAAATTAATTGATATGTTCACAACATATCTATTTGATGATTGGCCCTAGGGCACAATCTCCATCAAACTCCCACTTGCACTAGGTACAATCATTAATCAAACTGTTCCTACGCTAGGAACATCCATTAACGTGTCTAATTCCCACTTGACATTACATAATACTTATGTAAGACCTGTGCTGGGGTTTCTTTTAGAGGATCTGGCAAAATATCCTCGACTGCTATGTTTTCATATCTTAATATCACCATCTCTAGATGATCTTGTCTGAGTGCTTATCACTGTCGGAACATCAGTGGGGAACTCCTTCCCTTTTGGTGTCTTCCTGTCTCTATAGGGTGACCACCAAGTGTACTTCAGACACTTGTTTTACAGTCTGCGTCTCTACGCGACTAATCCATTCCTTGTAGAATCAGTAATCGTACTCTGCTTGGAACCATTCCAACTTTACGATCACTATGTTCAGGGAATACATTTTAACTGCGATCAATCATGATTGGCTTGAATAATGGGCTTTGTGTAACACTTTACACATTAATTCTACCATAAACCAAGAATTTGTCCTCAGTGCTTCTTAAGTACTTAAGGACCTTAATGACAGCTTCCCGGAGAACCTCAACAGGGTCACAGCTCGTCATTCATAGGGCAAGGGTCATATTGAGTTTGGTACAACATGATGGATCCTATTGCCGAAGCATAAGGGATGCCACTCATGTGTCCTTTGCTCATCATGTGTCTCAGGAAACACTGATTATTGCTAAGGACCAATACTTGATTCATCGGCATGAATCTCTTCTTGAGATCTCGCATACTGAACTCCTTCAGTATCTTATCCAAGAACGTACTTTTGACTCAACTCAAGAAGTCTCCAAAATCTATCACCATAGATTCTTGTTGCCTATACCATAGGCCACTTCTCCTCCTTCATCGAGAGTGATTTACTCATCTAAGATTCACAATCTTTAAGACAGTAATGTTACTTTCGACTAGCGATATGTCAATGACATATCGCACCAAGAATTCAATTGTGCTCCCACTAACCTTCTTGTAAACATAGGACCCATCAAGGTTCTTGCAAGAAGCCAAACCCTTTTGACATCTTTACCAAAACAATGACAAAAGTTTCTCGATAGGTGGCGGGCTCACCACGCTCCTAGAGCAACACATCTCTGCTCTCAATGACCAAAGATCTCTATCTTTGAAACTGAGAACATGTTCTATCAGAACTTTGTTGTCCTTATGTTTTAGAGGAGCTTCCACAACTCCTTGCGGATCTTCTCTAATTTTCGTCTGCACCATGACTCTCGTACCAGCATCTAGTGCATGCATCCCTATGCACCGAGGTCATGCTGGTCTTAGTTCATTTCAAGTTCCCACTCGAATGAGCGACCATGGACAGTTTAGATTAATTATCATATAATTAATCACGGACTGTTATCACAGTAAACATGCTAATAATGTGATAACCATTAATTTATCTCTATAAATTAATTGATATGTTCACAACATATCTATTTAATGATTGGCCCTAGGGCACAATCTCCATCACTTAGTTCCAAATAGTCATGTTGTTAGATTCCACCTTTTTTCTTTGTTATCAACGATGATTTAAAAATTGGATAGCACCTGTTTAACTAGAAATCGACTAATAGTCTAATCCGAGTCACCTATAAAACCACTTATGCTCTGAATTGGTCAATAACAGAAAAGAAAAAGAAACAATGACTTAAATTTTTATAATTTTTTTATTCATGATTTTATTATTTTTCGAACAAGTTTTATTAGTATTTATTCATGATTTTATAAATTTATTAATAATTTGTAAACAATTTTTTATAAATAATTTTAAATTATGTTTTTTAAAAATTATTTTAATTTTAAATAAAAAATATTATAAGTTATCACAAATTCTTTAGTTAATGTATTATTATATATTAATTAAATATATATTACTTAAATATTTTTATATTAAATAATTAAATAATAATTAAATACTAAAAAAATGGGAGTTATGTAAATAATCTCCACATAAGGGCCCCCAGCCCCATACATATAAAAAAATGGCCAACGGGCCTTTAAATTTAAAGACTTGCTAGCCTCGTCTACATAGCAGATAAGGGTTTGACCCTTATTTACTATGCAGACATGGGTGCCCTGTATCGGACTAACACGTGTCAATTCTCGCTTGATAGTCGACGTCTTCCAATCATGGGTAATTACTTTCATCATTGGTGTCACATTTGGGGAAATAAGTACATGCTCGAGCATCATTGACCAACTCCAATTTTACGATGGTCTAAATCAATAAAACTTGCAATATGACTTGAATAATCATATGGTACAGTCACATTTTTCAAGATACTCAAAAATTGAATCTTGCTTGTATTTGACAAAGTGTACAAAGCTAGTTTATATTTTCCTTTTTCATTTGGTCAAAGGTCTCTTCTTATTTCCATAGAAAGTAGATCTTTTCGTGTATTTAAATGATCTTTCGTCCTTGAGGCACCATTGAGAAGTATACATAACACATTATCACATACATTCTTCTCAATATGCATCACATCAATAGTATGTTGTATTAAATTAAACTTCCAATATGGAAGCTCAAAAAATAAACTTTTCTTCTTCCATTGTTGAGTATCACTCTCCTCGACATTTTTTCCTCAAGTTCTTTTACCTACATTATTCGACTGCGGTCTCTTGCCAAAAGTGACATCAATATTATCAACTTGTTCCAAAATCTTTGATCTTTATAATAACTTTGGTGGGTTCTTCAACTAAACATCACCATCAAACAGAAACCTGTAACCTCATTATAGAAAATGTCGTTGACCCATGAAATTAAATTTTCCACCACGAGTGAGATGATGTGGTTTAAAGTCCTTTTTTATTTCATTTATTAAAAATGAACTCCCAACATAGTGATCCACAGAAAGGACAAGCTGTAACAGTGCATATGTTCCAAAAGGATAGAGTTCCAAGACTAGGGAAATCATTAATTGTCCATATAAGTGCCGAACACATCGTGAACACTTAACTAGATGAGGAATCATATGTCTCCACCCCATTATTCCATAACTCTTTCAAACCTTCAATCAAAGGTTGTAGATAGATAACTATATCATTCACAGACTAACGCTTTCATGGGATGATCATTGATAGAATAAATGATGTTGGCTTCAAACACATCCAATTAACCCGACAGTTGAATCAGTGACATAATAACCTAAGCCTTTGATCGTGTCAATGACTGTTTCAGTTACTAAAACATTGCTTAGTGGACTAGTGATATGACATCCCCTAAATATCCCAATTGCCATAATCGCTTAGCTTGACTGGCTTAACCTCTAAGGCACTCTCCTTTCTCTTAGGCTCTGTTTGGATTGGCTCATAATCTGATTATGAGCTAAAAACATGAATAATCCCATTTTTTTTACAAATTATTCAAAAATCTAATTATAATATACAAAAATCTTGCACCTTCAACATTCAATTATTATTATACCCCTATAAACATATCTATAATTAGAGCCGTCAAAATGAGTCAACCCAGCTCACGAGAGCCAAAAATCTTAGGTGAGCCTAGTTTGGCTAAACCGGCTCACCAACTTGGTGACCCGGGTTAGCCTACTTAATCCACCAGTCATCAATTTTTTTTCTTTCGTTTTTTTTTCATTTTTCCCATTTTTCTAAACTAAAAATATTTTTCATGAAAAAGAAACATCCTTATTTTAACCCAGGGACAGAATCGTTCACCCATTTTAAATTTCATGAATAATTAGACTCGTATTTTTTTAGCGGCTGATTGGTCCGATCAATACAAAATGAATGAACAAGAAGTAAGTGTTGTCATGAAAAATGATTACGGCAATATTCAATAATTATAATTGTAGTAAGTATATTTATCAAGTGAAATAATTTATTAAAAAAAATCTATAAAAGCTCCAAATTGTAGCTTTTCCAAAAAGCTTATTATTACAATTCCCAATGGAAAGGATCCAATCAATTAAAAATCTAACACAAACAATTCAAATTATTCATAAAAACAAAAAGTCAAAAAGTAACTTTCTTTTCCATTTTTATCCTTATACAATTTATCAATTTTTATATATTTTTGTCTATCAACTACAACGTTACATACTCATTTAAATAATTGAGAAAACCTACTATTTGGTCCCTCATTTTTCACAGTTTCAACGATTTGGTCCCTGCATTATTGAAATATACTATTTGGTCCCTAAATAATTACAAATGTCAACTCGTTAGTCCACGTAGCCTCTCTCTGTTATTAACACCAATGATCTGCCGCTAAGTGCACATGTGACATTTTAAATGTCACATATTAGTGCCACATGTGCAACTATTTGGTTTCCCAGTTTTAAAACTCAACTATTTGGTCCTTCACTAGATTCTTTATTTAAAAATCCTTCCTTCTCTCAAAATTTGTCTTTCATTCAAGTCCTTGATTAATAACAAATTGGTCCAAAATAATAATTAGGCAAAAGATCTGTTGGTGCTCCTAACGTTGGGGGTCAGTTTCAGTTATGCCCCCAACATTTGTTTTGTGTTAGTTATGCCTAGGGATGACAACGGATAGGATACATTAAATTTTTTTACTATCCGTAAAACCATTATAGTATTCGTATCCTATCCATATCCGATATCCGGTATCCGACAAATACCATAAATATCCGAAATAGCTGAATATAATGGATATAGGATAGGATATCGTAATTCAAAAATCGGATATCTGATACCCAATATCCGTTAATTAAAATAAATTAATTAAAAATATAATAAAAATTGTATAAAATTTAATAAAATATTTATATTATAGGGTATCAGATATCGGGTACCCTAACTATTTGTTCATATCAGACGGATACCAGATAGTTGATTTTTTATTTTTCACTATTCGTATCCTATCCGATATCCAGTATCCAACGGATATCAGATATTTTTTTACGGGTGGATTCGACTCACCCAAATTGTCATCCCTAGTTATGCCCCCAACGTTTCACATTGTTGTCAATTATATCCTAACATAATTGTTTTTGGGCCAAAGTCCTATTTTGGTCCCACAAGTCTCCGGAGAACATTTCGGCGAGATACACGGTGACTCCGAAAACTATGAAAACTCCTAATCCAAGGTTTTTTTCCTCCTGAGTTCAATGACGCCCATTTTGCGAAAAAATGATTGGCAAGCCGCCGAAAAATTTACACAATTGCCGAAAATCATATTTTCAGTCATTTGTTCACAAAATGCAGGCCGCTATTGAACCCAAGAGGTAAAAAAACCATGGACTAGGAGTTTTCGTAGTCGTCGGGGCTGCCGTGCATCTCGCCTGAACGTTCGCCGAAGACTCAAGGGACCAAAACGAAACTTTAAGCAAACCTGAGGGACACAAATAGGACTTTGGCCCAAAAAAATTGAAGTTAGGATATAATTGACAACAATGTGAAACGTTGGGGCATAATTGAAACTGACCCCAAACATTAGGGGTACCAACAGGTCTTTTGTCTAATAATTATCTTTGTCAAACAAGTCCCCGTTCTACACAAAATGCTCGTTCCAATTCCTAAATCAGCCGCCGAGCAAGACAACGAGTTATCATAATGCATGCGAGAAGAATGTGAGTGAATTCGTGTACCACTGCAGATGTTGCGGGTTCGATCGTCATTTGTGCTGCATCGATGTAGGAGAAAGGCGAGAAGCTGGAGTTACAAATCGAATTGCAAGAAGTACTATTTGTTGGGAATTCAAGGGCGCCTAAGGCAGCGGAAGCATATAAAATTAAAAATTTAAAGAAACATTAAACGCCCAGGTCCAAGAATTCCCGAACGGATCCGCTAGTTGAATTTAAAACTTTTGGTTATGTGGTATACCTCAGAGTTTCAATCGCTTTAGTTGAACGGGGCGTTCTCAAGAAGTCCACTTGACGCGTCCTTCCTCCGCCGGTAATCCACACGAACAGTTTGGAGATGCCTAGGTGCTAGCCTCCTTCACTTCTCAAGTGAATCCGGAACCTTTGTCTACGGGTGTTCTTTGAATTCAAGAACTCTTCTTGAATGTCCAAGAACTTAATGGCGCCTTGATCAAGAACTCTTCTTGATCCCACACAAACCTTCCACAATATTAACCCTTAATATTGCGCCACTTTCTCTCTCTAGGAAAGCTAGGTTGCGATTTTCTTTCTCTCTCCTCACCAAGGCAAAATCGAATTTTGACTCTAAGAGGAACTAGGCTAAGTCGAATTTCCTATGTGCATGAGGCTCTCACCCTTTTGTGGTTTCACTCTCAAGAATCCAATTCTCAAGTTTGTGAATTCTCTCTCTAAAGCTTGAGTAAAATCGAAATTTTTCTCACTCTAGAATAGGCATATCTAATTCGACTTATGGCTTGCCTATTTATAGGGTTTGGGGATTTTGATAATTATAATTTTGGTTAGACCTAAAATCATATAATTATCAAATTATAATATTATGATATCTTAATATCATAATTTTAGGACTTGATTTCCTATTTAAAATATTACCTTAATATTAAAATAGGAATCAAAATGCAATCT